>ML849739.1:36694-47105 GCA_009831015.1 Picea engelmannii
TAGAGCTAGAAGGGCCTACCCAGAATCATTACAGTAACCAGGAAGAGACCAGTATGGTCCCGTGACACTTTGCAGGACGCAAATCCATATAGCATTGACGAGCCATATCGTGAGGAGCAGATGGCTCCACTAGTGGTGAGGCAGGCGGCCCCACCAAGTACCAGCTCAGAAGGAGCTAGAGTTCAGAGGTAGTCAACCCTCACGATCTAGTAAGGAGGAGCAGCCTCCCCAAGACCATTCATAGATATGTACAAAGCCTAATTTGTGTCCAAAGGATTCTCCCAGCAAGAGGGAGAAGACTATGACGAGACACTTGCTCCAGTAATCAAAAGTATATATAGAACAAACATGATTCATTAAAATAAGCCGACACAATATGATATTCAGAGGGAGCATGTATGACAATCCCTATACTTGAGATTGAGTTATCTCCAATGCCAGTTGGTGCAGTACATGACTCAAGCCATGGAGACATGACTACAATAGAAGATTGAGTTACCTCCAAAGAAAGAGGATAAGCTACCCTAAGTGTCAATTATTGAGCCACTCTCAGTTTCAGATGAAGCTGTTGCCGTGACAGAATAGAGGAGCTACTCTCAAAGTTCAACAGCTATAGTGAGAATGGAGCAGTCATTCTCAGCTTCAGAAAGAGCAGCTGCAGGTGCAGAATCCCAGTTCCAGATGGAACAGTTGCAGAGAGAGTAGAGGACATACTCTCAGGCAGTGAGATAAATAGTGCTTTGCAGAAAGCACATAGAGCTAGCACTTGATTGTGCAGATTGAGTTGTAGCTGAGCAAGTGTACCAGTTTGGTACAATGTGATGTGAAAATTTGGTTCGTTGATATATTTGAAGAACACGAGGACAAATATATGTTTTGCGGTGAACACATTAAGTTAGTACATAATTGAGCCTAGACATGTTCACCTGATTATGAAAAAACATGTGATGAGGTACCTAGAGGGTACAATCAATTATGGACATCTCAAATCGTGAGATAAGATTGCAAGGCTACACAGATTCTAATTGGGCAGGCAGTGTCACAGACCAGAAAAGTACATCCGAATGTTGCTTTAGTATGGGATCAGCTGTGATCTCGTGGCTCAATGAGAAGCAGACATGTATGGCACTCAGTTGTGCAAAGGCAGAGTATGTGACAGCATGGTCAGCTTGTGGCGAAGCAATGTGGCTTCAGAAGTTGATTACAGAATTGTTTGATCTCAAGTTGGAGGAAACTTGTATCCTTTAATACAACCAAAGTTGCATAAAGTTGTCAATGAACCCAGTGTGTCATGACAAGTCCAAGCATATCGAGATCAAGTACCATTATATTCGTGAGATGATACAGAAGGAAGTCGTAAAGCTCCAATATGTTCCTACTGACGAGCAGGTAGCAGATGTGTTGACTAAGTCTCTGTCGTGAGTGAAGTTCGAATACTTCATAGACAAGCTTGTTGTGGTCCAAAAGGATTTTCTTCAGAGACAAGCTTGTTGTGGTCCAGAAGGATTTTCCCTCATGAGAGGGAGTGATGTGTTCCCCAGTAGCAGGAAGTAATGTGTTCCCCAGTAGCGAGAAGTGATGTGATCCCTAGTAGAGGGAAGTGATAAGATCCCCAATAGAGGACACTACCCCAGCGCAGTTTCATAACCCCAACGCAGGCTGGTACGCTACCCCAACGCAAGTTGGTAACCCCAACGCAGGCTGGTACGCTACCCAACACAGGTTGGTAGCCCCAACGCAAGTTGGTACGCTACCCCAACACAGGTTGGTACACTACACTAGCGCAAATTGGTAACCCCAACACAGGTTGGTACGCTACCCCAGTGCAGGTTGGTAACTCCAACGCAAGCTGGTATGTTACTCCAGTACGAAAGGCTAGTGAAAGTGCTGAACTTCTTATGATATATAGATTCGTGAAATTCAACAAGATAATGGTCGAAGTGTACAAACATGCAGAAGCAGATTGTTCCTGAAGAATACCTTCCTAGCTAAGAGGGAGTGTTGAATGTAGCTACAGAAGATATTCTCCTATTGTATTTGATCATCACAAACCCTAAAGAATTTTATTATATTATATTTGTTAAGACGGCCCTATTGTGCCGTTGTAAAAGTCAGCCCTATTGTGCCTTGACATGTAAAAGAGAAAATAAAAGGGTAAAGTGACAGGTCAACCCAGACCTAATTTTAGGCTTGCCAAACCACTATTTATAAAGGAGGCCAGCGCCTCATTTGAACACTCACTCACTAGCTCTGCAGCTAAGAAGAGGAAGTGTGCAAGTTTCAGAGAGAGGTGTTGTTGCAACTAGGAGGTGACTTGGTAGAGGGTTTTGGTCTATCTCTTGGATATATCTTGGTTAAGTGGTGCGCTACTCTTCCCTAGTCAAGGGTTAGAGGAGGATCTTTTGCTTTGTTAGTTCTCTCTTGGAGAGGCATTGTTCTTGGTTGGTGAATCTATATTGAGGAAGTTTGTTGGGTTTTTCCCCTAGAGGGTTTTCCCAGGATAAATCTTATGTATGTTGTGGATGTTATTCTTTCAGTGATCCTTTATATGCATTTATTGTGCTAATGGTTTATAAGTAAAAGAACACTAATCTAATTAACTGCTTAAGATGTAAAAATCAACATCTAATCCATCTTAACCTTGCCCTTAACCTTGACCTAGCCAATAAAGTAACCAAGATAGGGGGGCGTAGACTTGCCTTTAGCTTTCTACAGGATCCCTCAAGGTTGTTAGGGAAATCTCCCTTGTGTTGGATCCTTATCCTTCACTAAAAAGAGGGAAGTACTTGCTTAGGTGACAGTGGCAATTACTTCCATATGTTACACTAGTCAAGCATCTTGTGAAGGCTTTGCGCTAGTGCTAGATTTTGTGATAACACCCCTCATATTGTATGAGGAGATTTCTAAATGCCATTACAGATTATGACTTGTATTCATTTGGCTTTGAGTGCGTAGGGGGATATTTTATGGACGCACACACTTCCCCTAGCATTACCCTTATGGTAATTCAATTACTTTTATGGTAATGTAATTACCAACTAATGCTCAACAGTGGGTGTTGTGGTGTCTAAAGGGAAGTAGGAGTGCAAAAATTTATGTTTATATCCCCAGGTTTCCAGTATGAACATCAATATTCCATTGATGTGATATTTCAATTGGTACCAGATATGAGTACTTTAGATTGATTATTTATCAGAGGATATGGCGAGATGAGATTAATCATAGGTTTTTCTATATGATGATGTCTCCTAGCACAGTGGATGTGTCTCAGTTGTGATGGTTACAAGTTGGGATATTTA
Organism: Picea engelmannii; assembly: GCA_009831015.1. NCBI lineage: Eukaryota > Viridiplantae > Streptophyta > Pinopsida > Pinales > Pinaceae > Picea > Picea engelmannii. The sequence goes on from ML849739.1 coordinate 39,994, forward strand.
TGTATCAGTGGATCCTTTGCACATGACCCAGTTTATTTTGCTTCATGGATCATTATTGAGGGTTTGATGATATTATACTTCCTAGTGAGAGCATTGTAACAAATATAAATATAAATATCATCAAATAATAAGTAATAAGTAATAATTAGTAATAATGAAAGGACATGACTCTTAATGAAAGGGCACTCCCGCTTAGGTATATATTCAAGAACCTTGTTGTAATTATCGTATCACATTCATATTTATCAATTATATTTATCCTTATGGATCTCTCTATTTTATCCTACTTAAATTGGTTATTCTTATAGTTGTCAAAAAAGTTCAAACAATATATGTTGGAGAAACATTTTATTATTCGAACATGCCACAACATTTTGAAGCTTCTTATCACAAAAAAACTTGATTGAGCATCAAGCCAATTAGGTAAGCAAATTTCAAGGTTTTGGCTTTGAAATTCAATACAATAAGGGAGCAAACAATGTGGTTGTAGAATCCTTATCTTTCCAACCAAAAATAAAAACAATATCTACAATGGAACCTATTACCTCTCCAGGAGGTACCCTATATTTTCACTTGGCTACACCATTGTAAGCCCAAGGATGCAAGTCAAAATCCATGTAAACCATAGTGGATGATTTTGTAGTGGACTCTTAGACTTGGTCCGAATATGATCAGTTCCCTTAGTCCCCGTCTCAATGTCTTTTGTCCTGGATAGGATTGAAGGCCTTGGTATGGATCTTTTGGAACACATGGTTGTGTGAAGCCACGGGTCTAACGTAGGGGTGATTGTAGTTTGTGGGGCCTAGTCCGGTCCATGTCATGCACACCTATGTCTTCCCACATGGTTATTTTATATTGAGTCGATAGGCATCCCTTGGCCATGGTGCATTGTAATTTTTGTTCTCAACATGGCAGTCTCACAAAGTTTTCATCATCGCACATCTTTTGAGGCAATTCATGAATCTCAAGGCAGTGGGTTCCCGGAGGCAAAAATACAACATGGGTTCAAAATGATAAAAAAAAAATTACGAACAAAACCCATATTGCACATTTTTTATTGATGAAATATTAAGGGAGATATTGCCTCCCAAAGAAAAATCGTCCCATCCTTCTAAGAAAATCATCGAGCACTTTCCCCAAGTCAAATGGTCAAGGAAGTGGAACGTTGGGGTCTACTAGCCTTGGGAGAATTTTTAGCAAGTCAAAGATGCTCTCTCCACAAGCAAAATAATTAATTAAGTCACTAAATGACCAAATCGTCCCTCTTGGCACAAATCCTAACTCCTCATTAATGGTCAAGCTAGACATTGGAGTCAAAGGAGGGTCAATGTGGAAAAATGATGACCGTTTTAGCTCATTTTTCAAAGGGAATTTGTCTCCAAAGTGGAACGTTGGACTTACTCCACCAAATCGCACCATCTTCAAGGCCATACGACCTCTCTCTTGGTGGGGCGAATCTCTCATGTAGACAAATAAAATGGTCAAGCATTCTAAAAATGGAATTTATCCCATTTTGATCATGGAGTTATGTAATAAAAAAATATTGTCCAATGGTTTAGCCTCCAACCAATTGTGGATGAGCAAACCAAGAAAATTATTATTTTATGAGGAAGGTAGAAACTAGCCATTACAATAAAAACTATATAAAGCTAGCCCCTCCTCTCATTTGATGTTGTTGAAACTTTGTGAGATCATAACGCCATATTTTGAAACTCGATCATTTTGTGTCACTATGGATTGTCTATTATAATGCTTGTTTTTCTTGGAAAATGATTGTTTTAATTGTGCTTTGACAGGGGTTCCTTAGGAGAATTGCAAGAGGTGACCAATCTATCCATTGAGGGGCTACATAATCATGTGAAAGAAAGGAAATAGACTTTCATCTCTTTCTTTCTTTGTGGGTTCTTAGTAAAACACACCCAAGTTGATGGACCAACTTCCTTGAAAGTAGGTTCAACCAAGTGGTAGGTTATCACTTTGACCCTAGTTGATTGGCTGTCTTGGAGACCATCCATTGAGGAGTTCTCCTAGCAAATCCAAGGAGGAACCCATCTATTGTTGAATTTCTAGTATTGGGGGCGATATTCCTTCGACTCCAAACCTAATAAACTAGAAATCCATCCAATCAATCTTGAAGTTGTGGGGTCACAATCGCACAAACTAAGAGACATCTAAAGGTCAAAAAAGGTAAAGGTAAATCTCTCAATTTCTTCAACCATTTAATCTCAAATATTTTAAATCATCTCTTATTATAAAATATACAAAAAAATCATACTCTAGCTTAGTATTTCATTTTTTACATCTTATAAGCTAGTAGTAGATCTTTGGGTTTTTGTTGCTTGGGAATTTCCCTACCCCAAAATATATTTACCCTTGAGTTTTATGCTTCATTGAACATATTTTACAAAGGTTTTCTTGAGAAATAGTGTGCAGATCTGCATTGTTACAGCCAAGAAAATATTCAGATCTACACTCTTGTTGAGAATAAAAGGGGTGCATATTGTAAGTCTCTACTTCCTAAACCCTTCTACATTTATTCGAGATCTGATCTGCAAGTTTTATCTTCATTTTCTGGTTAGTATAAAAGAAAACTACAGTCCATTAAACATTTTTTTTGTAGTAGTAATTTTGGGTTTTGAACCTAGGGGGAATTGAACCCCAATTATGTAAAAGTAATTTCCAGCCAGCTAGAAATTAATTTTGCAGCAGATCTGAAGGCTCTAGGGCACAATATTCATTACTACTTTACTGTTTTATCCTCTAAACCCACAGATTTATTGATCTAGTGTATTTTTACATTTGTGGGAGGCTTCAAAAGGCCACTTTCTTGTTGGATTTCTGTGTTTTATTTGTTTTTGCAGGTCTGACATAACGGGACAGCAAGGAAATATCTTATTTCCAGCCACTTCATCCAAGGTACACACATTACAGATCATCCGTAAAGTGGTAAGGACATTCACCCCTATCTCCTGTGCATTACTTAGCCAATATTTTGAAGATTTGAGGTAAGTTGGTTTGCTGATTTGTTACTTTATTTTCTGCATTATTTACTAAGTTCGGCGAGTCTTGAAAATAGTTAACTCCTATCTTCACCTAGTGTTCTCTGTTTAGGCACTGGTCTTAAAATTCTTTGAGGTGAAATGATAGTTTGCGGGAAGCCTCCCAGAGCCTCTTAGCGTAGGAGTTTGGCTCGAAGAAGGAAAAGATTATATTGAGGAATTCTTTGGTTTCAATGTCAGTTACAAAGAAGGAAAAGATTATATTGAGGAAGATAACACCATAAAAAAATCCAGTCCCTAAAGGAATAACTTCTTTAGAAAAGATCTTTGACAGGCATGACATGCATAAAAAGAAAAAAGAAGTAATAAAGCCTGGCAGTTATATTGAAATAAACATTGGAACAGAGCAAGTCCCAAGGCTCATAAAAATCGGAAAGGGTACTTCAGAAAAAGAAAGAAAAGAATTAATAAGTCTTGTCCATGAGTATAGGGATGTATTTGCATTCACATATGATGAACTCAAAACTTATAAAGATGATGTGTTTCAACATACTATCCCACTCAAAGAAGACACAAAGTCTTTCCGGCAAAAACTTAGGCGAATAAATCCAAAGTTAGCACCACTGGTTCAAGTTGAACTCAAAAAGATGTTGGATGCTAGCATCATTGCTCCAACAAGGCATTCTTCATGGTGTTCTAAATTAATAGTAGTTAGAAAGAAAAACGGGGGAATAAGACTATGCATTGACTTTAGAAATCTAAATCTAGCATGCATTAAAGATAACTACCCCCTACCCAACATGGAAACTTTATTGCAAAGAGTTATTGGTTCTAAAATAATGTCTATGTTGGATGGCTTCTCCGGTTATAATTAGGTGTTGGCGAGGAAGGAGGATCAAAATAAAACAACCTTCAACACACCATGGGGCACCTTTGAGTACCTAAGAATGTCTTTTGTCTTATGAAACGCAAGTGCTACTTTTCAGAGGGCCATGGATTTCTCCTTCCATGAGTTAATGGGCAAAATCATTGAAATCTATCAGGATGACTTGATTGTTTTCTCAAAGGAAAGATCAAATGTTGCCCACAGGTTTTCGAAAGATGTTGGAAATATGGCATCTCCTTGAATCCGGCTAAGTCAATTTTGGGTGCTGGCGAGGGCAAATTGTTGGGTCACATCATAGCCAAAGACGGGGCGAAAATGGACCTCGAAAGGGTGCAAGCCATACAAGAGTCCCTTTGCCCCAAACCAAGAAAGCCCTCCAATCTTTCCTTGGTCAAATCAACTTTGTAAGGAGGTTCATCCCAAACCTAACCAAGACCATGAAGCCTATCCTCAAACTCTTAAAGAAAGATGTCAAGTTTGAGTGGACAGAAGAAGGAAGACAAGCTTTTAAAAACATTAAGGACGCAATTGGTAAATCTCATGTGCTAATTAGTCTGAATTATTCTAAAGACTTTCAAATCTTTTCCTTTGCTTTTGAAAATACTATAGCATGTGTGTTGCTCCAAAAGAATGATGAGGGTCAAGAGCAACCCATTGCTTTCATGAGCAAAGCATTGCAAAATTCAGAGCTTAATTACACAACCATGGAAAAGCAAGCATATACTTTGGTCAAGTCCCTTAAGCATTTTCGAGCTTACATAGGATATTCATAGTTGTGGGGTATGTACCTCACCCAATAGTAAAAGATATCTTTGGACAACAAGATTGCTTGGGGGTCAGGGGAAAGTGGGTTTCCAAAATACAAGAGTATGACTTAGAGATAAAACCCACTAAGTTAATCAAAGGTCAAGGATTAACTCAAATGCTAACTGAAGGAAATGAACAAGATTTAGACCTAGTCTGTCAAAACAATCAATCTAGGCCAGCCTTATCATCAAAACTTCAAAAGTTAGAACAACACGAATGGTATGCTGATATCATTTTCTTTCTTTCTAATCTCACATGCCCAAGTCATTTAATTGGTCATAAAAGAAGAGCATTGAGGTTGAAAGCAACTAAGTATTGTATCATACAGGATGGATTGGGTGGAGGAACCCCGATGAGGTGATACTTAGATGTGTTGATGATCTTGAGTCCAAAAGACTCTTGGTTGACTTTCATTCAGGATTTTGTGGTGGGCATTTTGCAGCCAAAACTACTGCCCACAAGATCCTCAAAGCAGGTTACTACTGGCCTACTATATTTTCAAATGTGCACAAAATGGTTAGGGGTTGTCAGCAGTGTCAGTTGTTCACTAGGAAGCAGAAGCTAGCAGCCTTACTTTTATAGCCAGTAGCAGTAGAAGCCCCTTTTCAGCAATGGGGACTTGACTTTATTGGTCAGTTCAAAGATAATTCAAGTAATGGTTATACTTGGATAATCACAACAACTGACTATTTCAAAAAGTGGGTAGAAGCTATACCCACCAAGACAGCAACCGATAAAGTGATCATGGATTTTCTTGAAGATAAGATTATCACTAGGTTCGGTGTGCTAGCGAAGATAACTACTGATAATGCCAAGGCCTTTAGTTCAACAGAATTATCCTCATTCTATTTCAAGTATGGCATTATATTATCCCACTCTTCAAACTACTATCCCCAAGGCAATGGTCTTGCTGAGTCTAGCAATAAAAACTTAATGACTATTGTTATCCCCTAGCCTAGAGATAACTAAAGAGATTATGTCTCGAGGCCCACAGGTCCTAGACATGGAGTACCGAGAGGCAGATCGACTTGAGCATGGCCCTAGAGGGCCCATCCTTTCATTCTTCAGTGCCTCCACTTTGTCAGCAGCAGCAGCATCCATCACATCGGCCTAGTCCTGCAGCAAAAATGGATCTTGCTCCGTGAGGTAATGACTCTGGGTATCATGGTATGTGTCACTCTAATCCTCAAAACCTTTGAATATGTGCATTTAATTCTTTTTGCTTCTAACGTGTGCTTGGACCTTATGCTTTTCCACTTGACCACACCTGAGGGGAATGACAGGATGCCCTAGTAAGCTGGTACCCATAGGGTTTGAGTTGCCACTGGGGGGATTCATGAAAGGCCATCGTCCGCTCCCACCATACTTACCACTTTTCATATTTTTTCCCACTAATCCATCCCATTACACTGGTCCGGGCATTGGGTTGGTCAAATATCTTAGGGTTGTACCTTAGCTTGTGGGAAGAAGGGGCTAAAGGCCCAAAGGGTAAAAGTAGCTAGAAAAAGACAAAAGCCAAAAGAATGAAACCTTGACATGCTTCGCCTAGGGATCTCGAGAAAGCAATAAAAGGCTTCTCAGCAAGAAACAGAGGGACCCATAAAAAATAATAAATCAAGACCTAGTTGGAGGATACGAGGTCTCATCACGAGCCAGCCTATTAGATCCATGGGCATGTAGCGGTATGACACTACCGACAGCTGATCACCACGCCAGGGTAGTGGCTCTTGGTGGCATAGCCAAGAGAAAGGGGGTCTCATCACGAGCCAACCTTCTCATTTCCATGAAATGCTTGTGGGTAACATTGCCACCACTGGTCACCACGCCAGGGAAGTGTCCCCTAACTAGCCTTTTGAAAGAAAAAGCTATAAGAATAAAAGATAAAAGGCATGAATGGGCTTGGAAACATTTGCATCCATGACAAGGTGCAACTCACCCTCTTCAGAGGCACCCATAGGTAAGCTATACATTTCCCTGCTATCACTGCACCCCTTGATCAGACATCCCTTACCACCTCATCCACTCATATGGCCTAGATTTGACTTCTCCCAGGAACATCCCACATCCAATGAGCATTAGCCCAATAGGATGTCCTAGCGTCCCCTCCAAACTTGGCTTGCAGATTAGCATAATGTCTTTGAGCACTTGTCCGGGTAAAAGGGGTTTCATGCACATGTTTAATAACTTGATGATTAGATGCGATTGACATTGCTATGATCCCTGTGACTTATAAGCCCATGGAGGGTGTATCTATTGATGTTGCATGGCCACACCCGCTGGACAAGTACACATGGGGAGATGATTAGTTCGGACCTCCATGGGGCTAAAATCCCACCAGATGGATGTTGAGACCCCAACCAAGGGCAGAGACAAATCAGAGGATTGCACCAGAGAGAGAGGAGGACGTTTCACCAAGGGTA
>ML849740.1:0-10101 GCA_009831015.1 Picea engelmannii
GCAGCCTCCACGACTAGACCACTATCCCTGCAGATAGTCCGTGCGACTTCTACTGCAACTGTCGATCGTATGTTGTACAGACCGTACGAATCGTACAACGACTCTTTATGTACGGTTTCCCTTCTATTTCTCTTTTTTGAATTTTATTTCTGTGTTTTTTTCTTTTACTCTTCCTGTAGAAATTTTTTTTTCCCGTTGCAGAAATCTCGATCCCATGCAAATCCGGTTTTCTCAAAGTCTTGGCTTTGATACCATGTTAAATTCTGTAAACCTAGCACTCGACAGTTAATTCCGAGCAAAACACATTTACTGAATTAAAGCATAGCTAGGTTAGTTAACAAAATAATCAACGGAAGCAAAATTAGAAACCAAACACATTTGCACAAGATATTTTGGGTAAACAACCCCTGGAAAAACCCTCACGGGAAAACCATATCTGTGATGATTTTATTAAAATAAAACCAGGGCCCCCATCCTGGGATAATGGCCCTTTTGAGAAATACACTGTAGCAATAGCCTAACCGTCGTGGTTGCTATCTCCTTGTAGCCTTTCCTTGGCTCTGCCCCTGCACACCTGCGTACTCACTCACTCTTTGTGTACCATCACCGTGTTTCCTCCTCTCACCTAGGTTGTCTTTTATAACCTTGAGTTAATCCTAAGTTCAAAACCTTAGATCTCCTAAAGTGATCGATGACTGAGATCTAATCTTGCGTTCACTTTGGATCTAACGGCTAGGACTTAATTCAATTATTATTGTCAAATAACTTAACATTTAATTAAATTAACTCAATTTATTACAAAAGTACATTCACTTAATAAAGTGGATCTCTTAAGGTTCTGAGAGGCATTTAGGACAACTTCCACGTGCTAGACACAAGCCAACGTGGAAGTACCTGTCCGATGCTACAAACATCAACAAACATTATATATATTTATAAGTTGGATATTTAAAAATTAAATATATATATTTTTATTTTTATGTAAACTTTTATTTTTTAAAATTATAAAAATATATTTATATGGTTTATACTTGCTGTTGCTGATCTGTATTTGGATCCTGGCTTTTCAAAAAATCAGCTGATCCGTATCTGGATCCTGGCTTTTTAAAAAACTGGTGCATCCATATCTAGATCCAGATCCGGATTAATATCCGTATCCGAATCTTGGTAATTTAGCTTAAACGTCCCTTCAAGTGAGGAAAATGAGTGTAGATCTACGTATATGTTTGCTGTAATATTGCAGACCTACACACTTTTCTCAATAATACCCTTATAAAATATGATAATCAAAGCACAAATTCCAAGGTAAAACTCACCTTTTGGGTAGAGAAGTTCTCTAAAGCAAAATCACCAATAGATCTACTAGCTTGTACAATAAAAAATTAAAGTGCAAAGCTAGGGTAAGATTTTTTTTGTGTTTTTATATTTTATAAAAGCAAAAACAAAAATAAATTTTAGATTTTGAATAAAATGGTTGAAGAAGGTGAGTTTTTTACCTTTTACCTTGTTATTTTTTCGTCTTGGTTTGATGAATTGCAACCACAACTTGTGTTAAGTCAACTTCGGAAGATGCCTAGATAATAGGTTTGGAGTCGAAAGACTAATCGCCCCCAATATTAGTTATCAAGATTCAAGATAGATTGCTTCTTCGGGTTTGCTAGGAAAGCTCCTTAAATGATGGTTTCCAAATCAAGAGATCAACTTTGGTTAGAGCGAGAGCCTACCATTAGTTGAAGCTACTTCCAAGGAAGTTGGTCCAACAACTTGGGTTTGCATCACTAATCCCCAAAAGGAAGAAAAAGAGAAATGAAGAGTCTAGTTCCTTTCCTCCACGTGATCATGTAGCCCCTCAATGGATTGATCTTATTGACTCTTGCAAATACCCAATAGCCATCTCCAATAAAGCACAAGAAACCTTAGCCAAGGAATACAAGCATAGAGAAAATTGATCCATTCGATCCACAAGAACAAGAGATAAAGTTCATAAAGTTCAAAATGATGGCATTATGATCTCACAAAACTTCAACAACTCAAATGAGAGGAGGGACTAGCCTTATTATACCGAAGGTGTTATATAGGGGAAGTTTTGCTCGATTTTCGTCGTCTGTCCAACGCCTGTAATAACTTGCCACCTGTTCATTAACCATTTGCCAATATCCTGCCTCCACGTATCTTATCCTTATCTTCTGCTTGACCGACTTCACCGACTCCAATGCAACAATTGCTAGGTTCCTTCTTTATCTCGAGTGGCAACTTCCAGGTTCTTGCGACTTCCTTAAGCAATGCCAGTTGATAACGAAATCCTTAAAAAAGTTTTTAAAGGGGATGGGCTCGCAGCAACAAAATATACTAATTTAATGCTCGAGAACGACAGCCTGGAGATCTGCAAGCCTTGGATTCGTGCAGAACGAAGAGTGGAATCCATACAAGCAAGTAATATTTCTGCTATTTGTGATGTGTATTTTGGGCCGTTTGACGTTTTGTCTACTGAAACATGCACTGTCCTTGTTGTCTGCGCATTTTCAGCTCAAATTCGGACGGTTCTCTTCGTATCTGAAGGTAGTTTCGGAAAGAGGGAGCAAGGACGGGTTTATATTGAAAGAAAGACTATCACAGTGCGAAAAAAACGGTTGGGGCAGGTTTCGTTTAAGCTCAAGGTATGATCGGACCATTGTTCTCTGTGTTATTCGTGGATATGGTGGATTTTTGGTGAGTTTGCCCAAGGAAGTGGTTAATTGCTTGTGTTTTGTGTCATTTTTAGCAGTTTACCAACAAGAATTTGTTTTAGACAGAGTAAATGTGATTTGAACCGGGACTGAACAATGGAGACTTTTTTCACCCTATGCTCGACATGCGATCATCTTGAGAGGGACTTAAGAGCTAAGTATCACAGATTTCTTGAACCCTCCAAAAAGCATAGGGAATACTCGTTTTCCTTTTCTCAAATTTATGGCCCTAAAAGCATCCGGAGTACTCTTCTATTTTTTGGGCAAATCGAGTAATAAGTCATGAATAATGAGTTTATTTTGTAGCTTACAATTCATTTGTTTATTTTGTAGCTTAGATTCCCATCCAGAATACTCTTTTTTGCAAATTGATCAATAAGTCATGAATAATGAGTTTATTTCGTAGTTACAATTCATGAGTTTATTTTGTAGCTTAGAATCATGACTTTTTCTACCCACAACTTAAGTAGATGATGTTATGGCTTTTAGGAGAGTTTATTTTGTAGCTTACAACCATGACTTTTTCTGCCCACAACTTAAGCAAAAGATGTTTTGTTTTTTAGGAAAGACCGCATCAACAACTACTGGTTGATTGTGCACTTTATATCAATGTTATTGAGATTGTATCTTGTAGGGTGGATTAATAAGAAATGTAACTTTAATATTTTTGTATGTCTCTTCTTCCTCTTTCATTTTTCTTTGGAAAAGTCGATTACATATTTGTGATTGTTGCAACTGGGCGATTTAGTTTTTGAGTTATAGAATTGTTGAAAATATTTTACGAGATGTGGAATAAATATGGACCTTGTGAAGTATTCATTTTCCATCAAAGACAAAATTATATGATATTTAAACAACGTCACCACCCCAATTCACTTTGGTGTTTCCTTTCCCATGCTTCAGGGTATGCTAGTATAGATTTATTTGTAATGGCTAGTTCTCCCTCTCTCATTAAAAGATTATTTTTGGTTTGTCATCCACATGTTGGAGATTAAACCAATCTTACAATAATATTATTTTATCCCTGGGATACCTCTTTGCATTGGGATTTGTGAAGTGCCTCGAAAACTGTGAGATGATGAAATTTTGTGAGACTGCCATGTTGAGAACTGAAACTAGTAAATGCACCATGGCCAAGAGATGCCTACAGACTCTATAAGACAATGACTGTGTAGGTAATGACATAGGTACGCATGACCATGGGCGACCAAGCTTTACAATGTGTGATCACCCCTATAATAGAAAGATGGCTATATGAAACCATGTGTCTTAAGAGGTTCACCTCAAGTCCTCCAATCTTATCCAGGGCGAAGGGAAGTGAGAACTGAGTCTAGAAAGACTGATCATGGCCGACTAACAAGTTTAAGAGTCCATAATACACTATCTTCCACACAGCCTACAAAGCTTTGACTTGCATCCTTGGGCTTACAATTGTGTAGCCAGATGAAAAATGTAGGGTACCTCCTGGAGAGGTAACAGGCCCTACTGTATAGAGCTCCAGTAGCGACGAATGAAAGATGAAACTACAACAGCGATAGGTTTTTCTGATGTTTACTATTTTAAGCTAAATTCTGTTCAAAAAAGTGCTAGACTTCATTGTTGCCTACCGTAAAGATATTGGATAGCTCTAAGTTTATATCATGTGGAATGAAATTGGTCCTTTCTCTCTACTTAACTATCACAAAGATGAGTGCTTGCAAAAATAACTCAAGTGTAGAAGAAAATAATTCTCCTCAGTACCTGATTAACTATATGTATGCACAATAACATATAATCTTATTGGACAAATGAGTAAACTTTCCAGTTTGCTATGTGGGTGAATCTTATCTCACTTGACTCCGAAATGTAGGTATACATTTTAGTTGCAGTTACATCCTGTATTTTAGTCGGGATTCTGTTGCAGTTGTGGGGTTTCCAGGAAGGTTGTTTATTGATATATTGCTTCCAGATAATTATTTTGGTTCAAAACCTCTGATGGTGTCCTAGGCTCCTAGCAGACCTTATTATCAATAATGTCTCAAAATCACCAGAAAAATCATTGTCAAGTCTTACTACAATTGCCAAACTTTTCCAAGCTCGTGTTGACTTTTCATGCTTTTGCTCTTTTACTGGTCTGGTGCACCTTCCTCTGTCCTAACCATTTTAAGGCTATATGCAAACAACCTGCTTTTTCCTGGTGATTGTTTCTTGTACATGAAGGTTTGCAAACTGTAGTGTTCTATTGCAGATGGTGTTTCAATTTGACTTCCTCCTTTTCTTTCCTCCTAATATCTTGTTTCTCTGAAATTGTGCTGGTGACATTGTGATTGTCCCTTCCGACCATATGGATTAATTGTCTATCTTGCATGAATGTGAGAACTGTTATTTCTGAGAGCAACTGGAGGTGGAGAATTCACTAGTTCTACCCAACTTTTATGTTTTGGCCTGTGGGTGTGTTAGCACAAATTTCCACCCTCCAATTGAGCTGATAAATCTGTTATAACAGCAATGAAAACTTGGCTAATTAAAGGAGTAAAGCCCCAAATTGATACGGGCTAGACCCCTCTCCGTTTGGGCTAGTGCTTGCTAGCCTCTGGGGGGAGTCCCTAGGCACTCTTGGTACCTTGCTGCTGTCTTTTAAGATTGATTTTCTGCATGTAAACAAAAAAAACAGCGAGCTGTTCGTCTTGGACACCGTGTTAAACAATCCAAAAACGATGAGGAAAGTATAGTTTTTTTTGCTTGGAGGGTTCCTGCAGGGTTAACACAATGATTATAGAATATAAGTAGAACAGAAAACTAGTCAAAAGATTAACAAAAATCACAATGAACAGTTAATGAAAATGACAAATCAAATTGCAAAATTCATAAAATACCGACAAGAAACAAGGTTAGAAACAAAAACTTAATTTCTTTATTGATAGGCTTGCAAGAGGGTTGTTTGCGCCACAATTGACAAGTCCACAACTGGTACAATGATCACTTTGTTCAAAGAAGAGTCACTAGACTAAGAGAGAGAGAGAGAAGAATGAGAGAGAAACACTATGCTGCTGCTGCTAAGAATCGACCAATAACCAATGAAGACCATCCAATATATAGGAGAGGAGTGTGAAGAAAATAGGAGTTAATGTGCATGAGGGAATAAGTGTGAGTGAGTAATGTGCATGGGTGAGTTACGAGTGAGAGTGTATGCGCATGGTGAGTTGAATAATGGCTAAGATGCATGGAGGATAATTTTAGTTTTCCAACTTATGTTAGATTGCTAAATTTGGCCAATGGATGAGGGAGTTATGAGTTAAAGGGAAATTCACCTTATTTTTTAGGGATTTCTTAAAATTTAGGAATTTTGTGTTTAAAAGCAATTTAGGGAGAAATTTTAGAAATTGATTGCATGGAAAGTGAGAATATGGAAAGTGAGAAGAATAGAGTGAGAAAAATTAGCCTTGAGTAGCTAAACTTTCTCTAGACAATGCCACCTCACCCATGCCCCACCTTTTTAGCTTAATTAATTCTCATTTAATACATAATCCTTGGAAAATGCACCCTTGGTCCATGATGCCATGTAGATGCCACATCATCCTGATACTATACCACATGTCGAAATATGGGCTCACCACTTGTCACTACTGGAGATGACGATGACGACACAAAATAGAAATTTCCAAAAATAACCATCTGGTCCCAAAAATTTGAAACTTGTCGAAACTGACCCAAACTCTCCACAAATGCTCAGAATGACTAGTAGACCACCATCATGTGTCTACTGCTAAAAATAGACACTGCTGAAAATAGAAAGTTCTTGCATGTTCACGATATTATACTCATTGGATTTGATTTTCCACAAGGAATCCGAATCTGTAATCGGAATCGATATGCGAGCCTCGATGCTCAACCTGCTAAAGATAGAAATCTATGCCAAATCATCCCGGAAAAGGTCCAAAAGACTCAGAATTTCTCAAGGATCAATAATATGTGCTCAGAATCTGAATCTGGGGCCTGAAGCCCAAACTGCTAAAAATAGAAAGTTCTTGCATGTTGCCCAGAAAAATGCTATCGGGCCTAGAATCATGCAAGGACCATCCCTGTAAGGTCAGAACCGCTCCAAACTGTCAAGAGACCCACTCAAACTGTGTCTCCTAAAAAGTAGCAACACCTGATGTATGTAGACATCTCCCTCAAAATGCATGGGAAACCAAGCTAACCCTAACTCTGAACAAAACAACCACGTACCGATCATATACCTGCCTCTAATGGGAACCGACCTCTTGCTCAACACAAGTGCTAAACTCTAGGAGAATCTCAGAATGCTAGCCAAAATAGTGCATGCTGGCTCTTAACCCTCAAGATTTTCCAAGGTGAAAATCTAGGGGTTAACAGGGTGAGAATGTTTATCCACTCCAGATTGCTTCTATAGAAGAAGTTCTTGCCATTTCTCTCAAATCATAAACTTGTCCATTCTGTGCTATGGCATGCATGAGGAGTTTCATGACTTTTTGAGCCAACTTGCAAGCTTGTTGTTGCAAGTTTGAAAGATCTCCAAAGAGAGATGAGATGTCCAAAGGAAAAGAAAATGGGCACCATAAAGTGGAAGCACAATGTTTCACGCTAGGCTTATTACCAAACACTCAGTACTCAATATTCAAGAGTTCTTGGTTACAAATCCTTAAATGAACTGGACAATTTGGTATTTCTTTATTCTTGAACAATAATAAACTACAAACAACATGGAGATTAAAATACACCATGAAAATAGGCGGAAAAGGCAAGAATCTAGTCAATGTATTAACACAATAGTGTACATTATATAGTACAATCCAAAGTAACTATACCATATAACGGACAATGATACCTAACTGGGAAGATTAGGATCATAATATAAAACATAACCATGCAGATGATACATAGGATAAAAACTATATCCTAAATTAGAAATCAAGGTGGTCAAGGACTTGATAATTAGAGGTGGTGTATATGCCAACAATGCCCCCCATAATCATAACTCTGAATGGTACCAGCTAGGCAACAAAAACTAGTGCAAAAACTGGTATCATCTCCAAGTCTTCAATCTGATACTCATGGTTTGAAACCTCACGAGTCTTAATGAAGATCCTCTCAAAAAAAGGGCCAAAACTGGATGTTGAATACCATGTCTGGGAATCTCATTGTGCAACAAATTGTGAAAATCCCGAGCCCTAAGTGACTAAAGTCTTTATGATCTTAATCAAACAAGTAGATTGCTGAATTTAATTAATGCAGAAATAAATTTTACATCATCACATTTATTTTGGGAATTATCTAGTCCAGAGCTTACTATTGCTATAAAAAGAGGAAATTATACAACAAATTGACTGGTCGGCCACTTTGGAAACCTGATCACTTGAAAAATAGCAATTTAAGTTTACCATGACATACCATAAGTTCAAAAAACAGAACCAGAGATCCTTTACAATTCACATTGTTTGTCAGACTCCAGGACTTTGTCTATAGCTAAATGAAGGTGGGGCGACCGCCTCACACCCATTATACTATATAAACAAAAATAAACTAGCAGAATCATAGAGCCTAATGAGATGGACCAGGAGGAGCCTCAGGAGGAGCCTCAGGAGGAGGCTCAACAGTGCTTGAACAACCATGACTCGGACCAACACCATCCGCATTCGCGCTCATAAGGCGATCCATCTTCCTGCTTAAACTCAAAATCTCCATTTGCATCTCGTCCAGTTGCAAGAAAATTTCCTCATGTGTCTCGTTCCTCTCCACGAGCGCTTTCCCCATCATGGTTTTTAGAAGCCAATATAGGTCCACTGTTTTGGTGTACAAGGTAGCGCGGGCGTGATATGAACCAGGGTCGGGTATCTATTTGCCAATTTCAACGTCTACAACATCGTGGTCTATGAAATGGCGGAGGACTCGGGAGTCTGCCTCGGCAAGGTCAAGCTCCTCCCTAATATGCAGCGGGGTATGGGCCTTGTTGACCACCTATTTCGAATAGGGTCAACGTCATGTATCATGAAGCTATGTACCATATGGTACAACATATTTTGAAGACTTATGGCTCAACAGGGCAAATTTTGCCTCCAACACGTCTTTCTATGTACTTAGAATGTCTGCTCCCCTGCGTGGGATAATAATGTAATAGGTTAGCATGAGTCAATTTTTAGTTAGTTGCCTAGGATTTTATCATTAAGGAAGTGCTTTCATCGAGTGTTTTTTTCCTCAGGTAATAAATCTTGTCTACCAGGCAATTTTAATTATCCTTGAGCTTTTCACTCACAAATAAATCCTCCAAAGTGGTGAAAGGTGTTCTAATGATTGAGCCCAAGGGGTGATTAGGGTCTAGGAATGTTGTAAATGACCATTCTAGGCATCTCCTAAAGTCTTGTGGAATTCTGTTAAGTTTTGATAGGTTTTTTTTAATTATTAAAAATTTTCATTAATTGGAAATTTTAATTATTTTTGATGTAAAATGTAAAATTTTGGTCCTTGTGGATTTTGTATAGGGGTGTGAGTACTCAAATCAAATGGCAGATGACCCCCTACACACTTGGACCAAGTTTCAACTCAATTGGACACGTTTTGCTAGGTTATTGTCCATGAGGAGTCCATGTCAGTAAAAAATCAACAAATAATTGGCTAAATTAAAAAAGCCAAAAATTGTAAAAATGACTAAAGTCATGAGAGAAAGTGGGGAAATGATTCCTAATGTATTTCCTAAGTTGGAAAAGTGATTTTCCACTTAAAACACCCCCCCATGCTAATCCAACAACCTAAAGTCATGTCTCCCTAGTAAAAAGTGTTCCCCCCTTCCTCTTGAACTTGGGGAAAATAAAAAATTAAAGTGAAAAAAGTGCCTAGAACCCTAATTTCGCCCCCCTTGAGTCTAACTTAATGTTTGACAAGTCAAAAAGGTGTTTTCCCCCTTCCCATGTCACCCCTCAAACCCTAACTCATTACCAAAATCTTAGAAGTGTTTTTTTCTTGACTGTCTATCTATCTTTGATGTGTGCCACTTGAAGCTCATCAAAGAGGGGTCTTTCCTCTCTCCCAAGTATAAAATAATGCCTCTCTCTCCTCATTTATCCATCTATTCTCAGAGCAACTCCACTATGCCCAAATCTTTCCCACTCCTCTCTCTCGCTCTTTCTTTCCCATTTCTTTTAGTTTTGCTGCAAGTATTTGCATGCAGATTTTTTATGAATAAAGGAAGTTTTGGAGGAACACCATCTTGGCATTGTGAGTCTTCTTGATGTTATACAAAATATTATTGAGGTGATATTGCTTTGTTTCTAATGTTTTTGCTTGTTAAATTGCCTAGATTAAGAGATCCATAGCAAAGTATTTTGCTTGATAGAATAAGTAGAAGTATTTCTATTTGTTTTAGTGAAGTAGTTTTAAT
>ML849741.1:0-15086 GCA_009831015.1 Picea engelmannii
AAAGGTCTCCTCGTAGTCTACTTCCTCTTTTTGAGAGAATCCTCGAGCCACAAATCTCGCCTTGTACTTCTCCACACTGCCATCTGCTACATGTTTTATCTAGTACAACCACCTGGAAGTCACCATTGACTTTCCCACTGGCCTCGACACAATCTCCCAGACATCATTCCTCATGATGGAGTTGTGCTCCTCCACCATGGCATCTCTCCACACTTGTTGGCTGGCTGCTTCCTCAAAGCTGGAGGGCTTTGATTCTATGATGTTGGTCATCAAAGCCATCTACGTCGAAAACTTCCGAGGAGACTTGCTCTCCCGGAATGTGGTCCTGGGAGGCTCAACATGCTCCTGAGCATCCCGCAAGGTCTGTTCAAACCACTTGGGCATCCTGACTGAAGTTGAAGGGGCTGACTACTCCTCCTCCTCTGGTATCTGGCTTCCTGCACTAGAAGTCTTTGCTCTCGGCTCATCCTTTGGGCCCACCTCCTGTGGCCCCTCTGCAACTGTGGGTAGATCCTAAGATTTCCTAGATGCCAAGTTCTCCACGAACTTGACATCTCAGCTCACCACTGTCCTCCGCTGATCTGTCAGGAAGACTTTGTAGGCCTTCGAATCCTTGTTGTAACCCACCAAGATACCCCTCTCTCCTGAGGGCTGCAACTTTGTCCTCTTCTCCACAGGGATGTGGATATAGATTGGACAACCAAAAATCCTGAGATGTCCTATCTCAGGTCTCCTTCCTGTGAATGCTTCCTCCGGTGTTTTATCCTTCAGTGTCCAGTGTGGGCTCCTTCTTTGCAAATACACAATTGTGTTGCATGCCTTGGCCCAGAGAAACATAGGCAAACTCTGATCGTGGATCATGGCCTTCATCGCACCGATGATAGACCGGTTCTTCCTCTCTCCAACTCCATTCTGTTGCGGGTTGTAGGCCATAGTCTTCTCCCTCTTGATTCCTGCCCCCTTGCAGAAATCAGTGAAATCATTAGAGGTGTACTCAACCCCGTTGTCTGTCCTCAACACCTTAATCTTCCTTCATGTCATGTTCTCCACCTGAGCTTTGAACACTCTGAAATGACTGAAGACCTCATCCTTGGTCTTCATGAATTAGATCTAGGTCTTCTTGGAGAAGTCTTCAATGAAGGTCACATAATAGGATGCGCCCTTCACTGAAGCAACTGACATAGGCCCACCAAGGTCAGAATGTATTAGATCCAAAATTCCTTTGGATCGAGTCTCGCTGCTAGGAAATGATGCCTTGACATTCTTGCCAAGAGCACAGCCTCTGCACACCCCTTGATGATCCAGACTGAAGTCTAGAAGCCTAGTGACAATTTGCCTTAGTAATGGTAGAGCTCTGTGATGGAGATGTCCCATCCTCCTGTGCCATAGCTCGCACAAACTCTCACTGGTGTTTATTAACTCCTGAATAGGCTGGCCCTGAAGTCTATATAGGTTCTCATCCTGGACTCGAATCCTTAAAGCAGTGTCTGGACTGGCTCCCTCTGGCTGGATGAACACCTGCCCCCTCCAGAAGTTAACCTCATAACCTTTGTCCTCCATGATTGAGATGGACAAAAGGTTCTTCTTCAGGCCAGGTACATACAGTATCTCTTGGGCATCAAAGGATCCTCTTGACTCAAGCTGGAACTGCAATGTCCCCTGTCTCGTCACAACATACTTGGTCTCATTGCCAAGTTCTACATGAATCCATGAGTCATCCTCTGTAAAACTACTAAACAACTCTCTAGCCTTTGTCATGTGGTGGGATGCGCCACTGTCCAAGTACCGTGCACTCGTGGGAGTAGTGCTAGTAGAAAGGCAAGACATGAATGAAAAATCACTCTCGAACTTTGATGCAAGTTCGCTTAACTGTGTCTCTGTTGTCGTTGCAACTGTCCGCGACATCCCCTTGCCTTTCTTTCTTTGTGGACACTGAGAAGCAAAGTGGCCATTCTTATGGCAAATGGAACATTTGATCTTGCTCATGTCTCTCTTCTGCCCAGATTGTTGTCCCTCTCCCCGACTGTCACCATTATTGACAAAAACTTTCCCTTTGCCTTTCTTGGTTTTGTTTACAAGGGATAAGTTTTCATCTCCTCCTCCCTGCTTGTCGGACTTGGACTCCTTCCGAGTCTCCTTTTGAATGCATTCATCCCAAAGTCTCTCCCACTTTGGAAGATGCTCTTGGGCACAGATACCCATGATGAATGGTTCCCAAGACTTGGTGAACCCATTCAGAGCAACATTAACTAGCTTTGCCTCCAAGACCGTCTCTCCAATAGCTGCAAGCTGGTCACGGATCTATGTGATTATCATAAGGTAACTAGTAAGATTGTCGGAGTCTTGTCATTCTGCTTTCTTCGAGTTTGGTTTTGAGAATCATTTTCCGACTCATATTATCACTTTGGAAAAGTGATACTAGGGCATCAAACATGTCCTTGAAACTGATCTTCTTTGCCACAAGTGGAATCAGATGATCCTTGATAGCTTCTAGGATCACCCTCTGTGCCTTTATGTCTTTCATCTCCAACGTTGCATGTATTGTCAGATCTACCACTGGCTGCACTTGCTGTGTGCCTTGCGCTGCAGTTTGTGCTGGTGCTGAAGTTGGAATACCATTGGTCATGATATCCCACAAGTCTTGCTCCTTCATGAGCAGTGTTAATATTGCCTTCCAAGGTGGGGAATTTGAGACCCCATGAAGTCGATCCTCAACCTTCACATTGATGATTGACATGGATGTCCTGAGCTTTGTCCTTCAAGTTCGCTGAAATAATTTGCACTGAATAAACTAGATCTGCTTTTCTCTCAGAGCAAGAGCTCTGATACCATGTTAATTTCTTTAAAACTAGTGCCTAGATAAATGCGATCAGATCTAATTTATACCACTGTAATTATTTAACCATTTAATGCAGCGGAAATTTCAGAAAAGCAAAATCACACATGGACAATTATTTTTTCTGCTCTTCAAGATCATTTCTTCATTCAAAATAACTTTGGAACTTACAAGATCTCCCGTACTCGGGAAAATGGCTCTGAGAAAGAAAACCCACAAACACCCTGCAAACCTGATAAATCACAGTGCCTTGATCTGTGTGTTGTTGATCTGCCGAGGCTGTCCGTACGGATTTGTATGGTCGATCTACTGCTGTAATAAATCTCTGCAACTCACATGTGTTGCCTCAAATTCTGTCTTGCCTCGAAATTCGTGCAGCCTCAAATTTTTTGTTGCCTCAATTTTCATGTTGCCTTGATTATGTGCTGCCTCGAAATACATGCTTCCTCAAAATCCATGTTGCTTCGATTTGCGTGCAACAACTGTTGCCTTGTTCTCTCCTCGCCAAATTACTCACTTTGTTGTGAATAATGAATGCGTGTCTTGATTCCTCCCTTATAACATTGAGTTGGGCCAAATCCCTAATATCAACGAAGGACATTAAATCTCACTGTCCCGTTAGATCAATGGCTCACATTTAATTTAAGTCACTAGTGCGAAAACTTAGGCACTTTATTAAATTAAACTCACTTTATAAAAAGACGTTCACTTAATTAATTAATTAATTAAGTGAACTCCCAAAAAGCATAGGAGTCATTAAATGACTATTTCCACAAGTTAAAAACCCCTTGTGGAAATACCTGTCTGAGCTACAATCATCAACAAATACTACAACAACTTAACCACCAGGTCCGTTGCTCAAATCCACGACTCCTTTATCACAGTTATTCATGTTACTCCCGACAGAGATTCAACAATGTAGCATTCGTCCTTCAACAATTGACATCCTTGCTCCAGATAGAGATATATCAACATCAGGTTTGTTTGTATATCTTTGAATGCACAAGTCTAAAATAAATATTTATGTATTCATGTATGTATATAAACAAATGCATACATAGATATACTAGTATGGGCCCATATCTAAATGTTTAATGTACATAAGTCCTTGTATGTTTAAGATTGTGGGTTTCTACAACTTGATGCTGTAGGACCATAAGACTCATGCCATGTAGGCCTTTCCTCGCATATGGGGTTGTTAGATATTCTAAACCATGGTCAACAGACTTTTCTCTAAACTACTAGATAGTTGAAACCTGAAATGTTGATGTTTTAGTAGCATCGAACATGTACTTCTATGTCGGTTTGTGTCTAACACGTGAGAGTTGTCCTCAATGCCTCTCAACCTTAGGAAATTCACTTTATAAGGTAATTAATAAAGTGAATGTACTTTTATAATTAATCTGAGTTTAATTTAATTAAATGCCTAAGTATTTGGCATTAGTAATTAAATTAAATCCCAGCCATTAGATCTAAAGTGAAGGTGAGATTTAATCTTAGCCCTTGATCACTTTGGAGATCTAGGGTTTTGGATTTAGGGTACACTTAAGGTTATAAAAGGAAGCCTATGTGAGAGGAGGAGATACACAGACACACACAGAGTGAGAGAGTGACCTCTCATTTATTGGGTGGAGAAGGACATTCATCCAAGTGTGTAGGGGCAGGGGCCAAGCAAAGGAGCAAAGGGGCAGCAAGGGAGATAGCAGCCAACCAACAAGATCGAAGCACTGATTTTGAGGTTTGTAGGGATTGGCTATTTGCTGATTTGTATTCCTTAGGTGGGCCATTATCCCAGGACGAGAGCCCAAATTAATAATAAATATCTCACAGTACTTGTTTTCCCTTCGGGGTTTTTCCAGGGGTAATTAACTTGGAAATCTCGTGTGCAATGTGTATGGTTTCATTATTTATGCTTC
Organism: Picea engelmannii; assembly: GCA_009831015.1. Taxonomy (NCBI): domain Eukaryota; kingdom Viridiplantae; phylum Streptophyta; class Pinopsida; order Pinales; family Pinaceae; genus Picea; species Picea engelmannii. The sequence continues at coordinate 4,753 of ML849741.1, forward strand.
CGCTATAATGTTTTGTCAAAGCTCAACCATGCTTTTATTTAGTAATTTGCTGAATGAGTTAATTTACAACAAGGGTTTACTTGGAATTAACTATCGGGTGTTGGGTTTAGAAATTAACATGGTATCAGAGCGTGAACTCTGAGGAAAACCAGATTTGCACAGATCGTGAAATCCATAATCTAAAAAAAAGGGAGATCAACTGTACGACAGTGGTATAGGTACGATTGCACAAATACCTTCCGTGTGCTGGGTCGTACACTGAGAGAACATATGACCACATGAGGTAGAAGATTCGCACGGTCTGGCAGAGGAGGTTGTACATATCCAAGTTGCTGGGTAAGGGTTGGGTTGTGTGGTGTGTAGAGGGTTGGATGACAGGAACAACAACAAGCAACTGGCAGTGTGGTATCGAGCCACTGATTTGTGTGTTGAGATCCGATCACGGGTGTTCCTGAAGAGATGCAGTAGAAGCGACTGCCACAACAACCACCGTAGCAGCTGTTGTAGCAGTTGGGAAAGTAGGGCGGCGAGAGCAGGAGCCATCAACCAACCGTCAACAGAGAGGACGTTGGGGCCACGCGTGGAACGACATGGAGCAGCCGCAATTGCGTGGAGATACTAGCCGCGAGTAAAGATGAGTGTTGGCCGTTGATAGCAGCCAGCCACCGGAGTAGCAAGGGCCGACCACAACCAACAATTGCTGGCATGGCCAGCAGGGCCGCCAAAGATGCCAAGTTAGCCACCATGCAGGATGACAGTAGACCGACAAATTGCAGAGTAGCGGGCAGACTGCTAGATAGCCTAGAGAAGTATCCAGGCAACAACAGAAGGCTGCATGCAGTCCCAGGCAACTTCGGGTGGGGGTTTGGGCAGCGGGTCCTGAGTAGGGATTCTGGCAGTCATAATTTTTTTTCAGTTTTCGTGCCTGAAGGTTTAGGCACATTTTTCAGTGTTTTTCAGGTATAGATCAGATCTTGGAGATGGAAACAACTAGTTTGAGGCATGAGGATCGGTAAGAGGGTGCCTCTAACTTTCTTCCATGGAAAGTGAGGATCATGTTTCTCTGGAAGGAGAATGGACTGTGGAGTCATGCAAATATCGCAGTGACTGCATCGATAGATCTTGCAAAGCTGGCCAAGCATGAGGCAAAGGAGCCCAAGGCAATGTTGATGATCTTTAGATTTGGTGAGGGATCATCTTGTACCTCACTTATCTGAGAAAAAGTCAGCCAATGCGATGTTCTTGATTTTGACAAATCTGTTTTAGAGTACTAACTAGAACCGAAAGATGGTATTGAGGGACCGACTCAGGAACACCAAGATGTCCAAGACTGACTCAGTGACCAGTTATCTCACCAGAATCACTCATGTTCGTGATCAGCTGGGGGCAATCAACAAGACAGTGACAAATGTGGAGTCAGTGAGGGTAGCTTTGAATTGTTTCACCAAGCTTTGGACTTCATTCATCGAAGGCATATGTGCTCGAGATAATAAGATAAGATAATTTTATTAATATTCGATTAATGACCACAAAAGTAGGTCAAAGGGACTGTGGAGTACAATGATGTCAATACAGTATAGGAGTAGCAATAGGGCTCCTATAAAGGGCGAGATGCAGAAAGTAAAGTGCAATAAGGTAGAGTAGTAGATGGTGAAATCTACTCTGAGGCATGAAGAATCCTCAACCCTGAGTACAAAGATCTGCTCTGATGATGAGATGCATAGGAGTAGATCTATGGACAAGAGGAATCTGAAGAAAGGAAGTAGGTATGTCTTGGAATGGACCCATCTTTTCTACCATTCGAGGTCGAATCAAGAAAGCAGAGTATAGTCGGGTGTCTCGAGAAGGAATTGGTGGGGTGTTTGGATCGTCTGTTGCGTCGTTGATTGGGAGAGGTAGTGCATCGATGAGATATGGGGGATCACATCCATCTCCTGGGAAGGGATCTGGTCTGGTCATGCCGCTGAAATCTCGTGGGATGAGGGAATGTGCCACGGGTCCGCACTGATCTGGAGTTCGAGGTTGTGCTGGTGTCTATTTGTCACTTAGTGCCCCTTCTTGAGGGTAGCATCGTGAAGGAGGTGATCTGCCAAGTAGGGTCTGGTCTCGTAGGAGGTTGAAGAGTATGGGCTCAGAGCCTGAGGGGCTCTTGTATATACAAGGTTGAGCACCGCTGATCCAGATACCTGAAGAAGCCTGTGAGGGTCTGAGTCCCCTTGAATAAGTAATGAAACCACCCCCTGATCTCATAATAAATGGGGCATCAAAAGATGAAGTGCTCCTCAGTCTCGACCTCCTATAGTGGGCATAGCTGACAAATCCTGTCCTATTGGTCGATCTGGTGGTTTGTCTTTACCCAAAGTCTATGAGAGCCCACTCTAAAATAGCCTAGAGGAATGCGAAGAGCATGTACCGAATGGTGAAAAGTATACCGTGGTAGAACGATGAAGCCATCCCTAAGCTCTAAGAAATGCTCAGTGTAAAAGGCCATCTTTGGGCGTAACTTGCTAGGGGGGTTAACCCAAGTGATTTGGATAAACTGCTTGTAAACGTCATCTTTGAAGATTTTGTTCGACACTTGTCTGGTCGGTAGGAGATGGCCAGGTGCATCCAAGGAATATCGAAACGGAGGGAGGCGATCAATCTGAATGCCCACGGGCTCTAAAATATCTGACACTCCTGCGAACCAACCTTGAGCTCGACCTAATGGGCTAGAGAGGGAAATGGTCTTAGAAGAGCAATAAGCCAAGTATGGGTACCGATCTCTACCCTTCGTTGAGTTAGCTAAGCCTTGGATGCGATGCAGAAAAGAGACCAGTTCGAACACTCTCAAGTCAGAAGGGTTGAGCCTCAAACTCGGCTAGGATGAGGGATTGACTGCTTGCATCTAATGATGTGTTGGAGGAGAAGGGTCTGGACTCTCTCCACTGAGGCCCAATCAGACTCCAGTAAGGAAGGCCTCCAAATCTTTGAACCATAGAGAACAGTGGGTCGGATAAGGGAGTCCATGAGAGACATCTTGGATGAGATGTCATGAAATGGTGGCGGAAACATTGTCTCTTTAGAAGGGCTAAACTCCCATAGCCCTTGGCAATCTGAGGCTAGAGGGCCAGTGGTAAACTGAAACATGGTCCTGTAAATCGTACTCCCAAGTACGCCTAGGCGTTGGTGATCCCGATCTCCTTCCCTTTGAAGAAGAAATGAAGGTCTATGGACTTCTTGGACCCATTGAAGATCATAACCTTGGTTTTACCCAGGTTGATCTTCAATTGTCGAAGATCGCAGAAGAGAGCTAGTTTATCCAACTATCTCTGTAATCCCTTTGGAGTCCAGGCTAAGAGGACCACATCGTCCGTAAAAAGCAAGATGGCTATCAAAACCTGGTGGGGGAGACACCCATCACTGTCTTGGATATGCTCGTGGAGAAAGGCCTCTAGCTCATCAATATAAATCCTAAACAATGTGGGGGACAAGGGGCAGCCCTGTTTAACTTCGATGGTACTCTTGATGAAATCTGACATCTCGGGAACTGTGCAGAGACGACTAAGAACAGACTTATAGAGGCGCATGTTGGCAGTCAACAGGGTAGGAGAGATGCCAATGTCTCTGAGTCTTTGGAATAAGGCTTCTCTTAGGACAGAGTCAAAAGCCTTCCAAAAATCTACAAAGCAACACTAGACTTTTGAAGATCAATGTCATGCCTCCTCAATGATGGCCTGAAGGGTAAAGATGTGACCGATGGTCTGATAAGCGGGTCAGAATTCTGCCTGTCCCCTAGGTCTGAGGTGTCTATGGTCCAACTCACTAGAGAGCTTCCTATGGAGAGCCGTAGCATAGAGCTTTGAGAAAGTATGGCCCACCATGATCATCCTGTAATTGTTGGGATCCAAGCTGGGGCTCGATTTGTGTATTGGGTAAATGATGTGGTGTGACCAAGCCGAAGGAAAATCGGTGCGAACCACATGGTTGAAGAGATCAACCAAGTGAGAAACCAAAGCATGGAGACTGTGTTTAAAGAACTATGCATGAAAACATTCCTCATCTGTCACTTTTCTATTGTTCATCACCCAATTGGCCTCTCTGATGTCTCCGTCTGAGAATAAGAAGCATGAGGAGGGTGGAAAGGTAACTTGAATATGGGCGTGTCCACAAATATCATAGATAGTGGAGATGTGGGAAAACATGGAGAAGGGGTCTAGGTTGGATGGGAGGGGGGAGCGTCGAGGGAGGATGGTACGCTAGAAGTTTTTCGAGGAGTGAGTAAGGGAAAAGGATAACTCATGTCTCATTTGAGAGAGAAAGAAGCATTTCTTACGGCGAAGAAGACGACGATATGAAGCTTAGAGGTTGGGGTAGGATGGGTGAGCATGGGTGAATGCATGTCGAAGCTGGCGGTGGAGGACCTTGCATTCCTTGTTGTACCATCAGCTCGTAGCGTAGGATTTGTGTTTTGGGGAGGTGGAAATGGACCGGGTGGAGTGAGGGTAAGATTTGAGGGCTACATCCCAAATGGTGGAGAGGTAATCGTACTTGGTAGAGGCAGAATCAAGTAGGGAGAACTGGGTCTCAGAGGGAAGCATCTGTTGGAGGTGGGTAGAAAAGGTGTTCGGGTCCCCCTGGTTGAAGCGGAAGATAGTGCGGGTTGGGCCTTGGGGGGGAAGTGGGGGATTCAACTCGGATAAAGAAGGAGAGAAGAGCATGATCTGCAAGGGGGAGGGGGGAGACAGAGAAGTGGTGAATAAAGGGGAGTATGTTATGGCTAGATAGGACATAATCCATAACACTCGTACCTCTCCCATGGGGCCAACATGTGAAGAAGCAAGAATCTGGGAAACATGGGAGCCCATTCAGAATCAACAACTCCTGAGATTCTCCTAAGAGTAAAAGGTGCCGACCATAAGCTGTGAGAGGCCCCAATGCATCATCAGACATCCGGTGAAGCCCCGCTAATTCTGGATCAATCCCCTGGATGTAGAACATGTCATTTGGTCGATCGTGGAGAGGAATTTGGAGGGCTTTGGTGCGGGAGTTGAAGTCCCCTAGGAGAACCACATCCCCAACTGCCATGTACTGGGTGATACCAGCATATAAATCAATAAAGGGGTCCCTGTCATGCTCGTTATGAATGGCATAAGATGAAGATGTCGGAGGGAAGAAATAGACTGCAATGTAAATGTCCCTTGGGAGAGGGGGAACACCATGAACCTGAACCCACAAAACCTAGCAAACTCATCCGTGGCCACCAAAGAGACCCTACTTCAAAGTGGTTCTCAATGAAGCAAGCAACTCCACCTGAACCTTTGACACCCCTCGAACTCCTCATCTCTTGTCTACATGCTGAAAAATGATGGTATCTTGCAATGTCCGAGAGAGGCCGAATAGGGCTCTTGTTTGTCTTGGTAATGAATAGGATGTCCGATGACCTAAGAGCATCATATAGTAGGCTCGACAATGACCAGAAAGATCCATTATCGTTCCAACAACTGATGGAAAAGCATGTGCCATGTCGTCTCTCCCAACGAGCTTGTCATTTGGAACCCCCAGCTTGAGGTACCCACCCAGGGTGAAAAGAGTCTCTAATGACTGTTTTGAGGTTCCTAATCACTGCCCATTTCCCTGCCTGGCGTGCTGCTGTAACCTACTCCCTAGAGCGTTTGAGCTCCACAACCTGTAATCTAGCTAGATCTTCGTCGAGGAAGATCTTATTGGGAAGTGAAAACAACTTTCTCTTAGCTTTGAGCGCCCGAAGTCGAACAACAGTAGACCTAAAACGGAGAAAGAGAGTGGAATTAGACTCAATCCAAGCTCTATGAAGGGTCACATCCTAGAGATCCAAATTATCCTTAAGAAAAGAGGTTCCAATCACCATGGGATCTGCGGATGGAAGAGGTAGAGGGAGCCCTCTCACTTTGAGATTTAGTTCTCGTGCCCGTTTGGCCCGTTCCTCCATGAGTTTAGCTTGCACTACCTCCTCTACTATTGCTAGAGGGGGGCAGAGGGGCTTTTTCCTTACCTCTAACGGCTTGTGCCCATGAGTTGATGCGTGTTTCTATTTCATGTTTGAAGGCAGCTTGTTGCGACCTGATCTCCTCCTGCATGTTTTTTAGGTCAATAATCTTTGTCTGTAGGGAGTCTCTAGGGGGGTGGTGTAGGGCCTCTTGCTCCTTTTTTTCATTTAGCTGCTTCTTCAATGATAGGTTCTCCTCAATTTTTGCGATCTTGTTTGTGAGTTCCTCGACCTCTGTTTATAATGCCAGGTCTGATAATTCCAAGCGCTTTAGTCTCAAAATTAGATCCTGAAAGATCTCGATGTTGTACCCGTCTTGAATCTTGTGTATCCTCCTTTAGACCGGCTGTAGAATTTGTGCTCATTAACATGGGGGAGGGTCGGATATGGGGACCATTATAATCAGATGGAGTGATAAATTGCATGGAAGCATCATGCAACCACAAACCCTTGATCCTGCAATCGCTGTAAATTTCACGCGGCCAGGGGTGACCACAATCCTGTCTCACACAACCACAAAACCCCCGATCCTGCAATCATTGTAAATCTCGTCTTCGAGAGGAGCTTCCAGACTTCAATCGATTGTGGGATGATTGCATATAGGAGGAGACTTGTCGAGAGGCTCTGGGAGGCTCACAAGAGGATGGTGATGAGGAGAACCTTGCACTTACCAATCAACCAAAGAAGGTTAAGGGGAATGTTAGGATGAACAAAGGTGGAGATTTATCTTCACAAGATGGCACAGGGAATGACCTAAGTAAGGTCAAGTGTTTTCACTGTCATAAGAAGGGATGCTATGCTTCATAGTGTTTGGAGAGGAAGAAGGGCGGAAACAAGACGCAACCAAAAGTAGCAGTGTTGGCAAAGGCTCAAGTGGATGAGTTTGCCGAGAAGTTTGAACAAGAGTTCTTACTTGTTTCCTATCTTTCCTCATGCACCATATCAACTGGTGCGTGGTTGCTAGATAGCGGAGCCACATGTCATATGACAAGAGTGTTATTGCACAATTTGTACTTGCCCCAAAATCCCAAGGCAAGTGGGTACAAAATTGGCGTAACTGGGAATAACCTATCACTGTCACCTTAATATGAGATCCCTTTCTATTTAGGAGTATGTTTAAGCTACCCCAGGGGAGACGTCCCTAGTGACTTGGGGGGTTTGAGAAGGCTAAGGAAAATAGTCACAAGGAAACCCTTCCCCTCTCAGAGATCACTCTAATTAGAGGTTTCTTTTATGTCTTAAGGATGAAGCAAATGAATGATATTGTGTTCCTGCCCAAAACAAGACATCAAAGCAAACGAGGCACTTTCCAAGTACCAGATGATTGTTAGTGCTTCATAAGACGATAAACCTTCATAAAATAAGCTAGCTGATTATGAATTTGCAGCAATGCATCAATTTATAACAGCAATTAGTATCTTATAACAGCCACAAGACTCAAGCCTTGAAATTGCTTGAAAAAGACAATAAAAATTGACTTTAACTAGGCAAATTGATAGTAAATTGTCACAAGCAAAATTGGCAATGATAGGCTAGCTTTTAATGTCATTTTTGCAGAGATTTTGTTAGAAATAATAGGTGTGCTCATTTAACCATAGACAATATAGCAATATTATCACCCAACCATAGGCCGAACCCACCCCCGAGCACCTTAACCTTGACAGAGAATTATTCCGGAAGCAAACCCTAGGCCTAATAGCCAATCAATGTAGCGTACCTCTCTCCAGAGCTAGCACACAAGGCAGAAAGTCCAAACCATAACCAATAGAAAGTCCAAGCCTAAACCGAGAATACAGGTTGTAGTAGCTGCAACTGCAACTACTCTCTAGACTTGCGCACTTACTCAGTTTCTGCAGTGCGCACTCTTACATTTCTGTAGTGCGCACTCTTACATTTCTGCAGTTGCGAGCTATGTGTGTCAAATGGGATCTGGCGTCCTATATTTATACTGCTCCTCCTTAGTTGTCTGGGCCGACTTCTCATTCTAGAGGCTAAAAATTCAATATTAAATATTTCCTTTAGCCGACTTGTCTTCTAGGGTTATGCCCAAAGCTTTAGGGTTTCTTCTTGCCTCCCGGAATATTCTATTCTTGTCAGGGTTACACGTGGAGGTTAATACCCCCCGCAACTACCATAATATCAACACTCCCTCCTAGCTAGGGAGGTATTGAAAGCAATGTTCTTGAGCACAAACATACCATTCAATCAGTAGCATCATCATAGCCACACATGCTATCTCATGATCGAATCATGAGCACCATCATCTAATAGCATCAATTGTATCATCTCTCAAAGCCATACCCCATTTGAGTAATCAGGCATGATGCTGGATAAGTCACTCACTCCACAGAGTGATATAAGAACCATTCTTCTAATCCGGACATATGTTAGAGAAGAATAACTATTCCAACAGATGCTGGAAGCCACGCCATGGGCTACAAGGATTATTCTTCTAATCCAGACATACGTCCCAGAAGAATAAATGTCCTGGACCATTTTTCTCTTGGAGAATGTCTGTCCACCAACACATTGACTATCCATCTAGCTCATAATCATTTCCAACACTATTGATAGTCTTCATGGCAATCAAAACAATGCCATTCAATAGAACACAACTGTGTCTATCCATAGTAGTACACAACTACTATCTAGTGGTACACAACCACACCAAGTAGCACACGACTATTTAATCAGTGACGCATAGTCACAACCAGTGGAACACATCCACCACAATAGCATACATCTACTGTCCAAAGACATACAGTCTCCACAATAATCATATCATCTGATATCAACCGGCATAAAACAATATCATGATATAAACTGAGTCATCTGGGCCATTCTTCCACTCACATCTGTGAGATCTGGAAGAGCATCTGCCCTCAAAAGGTAAAACATCAACCATGGGCTATATGGACTATTCTTCTTATGCATAGAAGAATAAGTGTCCCTGATTTCTGAGCCTGGACCATTCACCTAACTGGGCCATTCCTTTGGCACTAGTCATAGTGCAACTTGGAGAGAATGAGTCTGCCCTAGGGAATGCCTGTCCTTGATTGCTGAACCTGGACCATTCACCTAACTAGGCCATTCCTCTGACACTAATCATAGTGCAACCTGGATAGAATGAGTCTGCCTAGGGAATGACTGTCCGGACCATTTCCTAATGGAAATGACTGTCCTGCACCAACCTCCAAAATGAGCTATTCTTCGAAACTGCTCACAACTGTGAACTTCGAAAGAATGACTGCCCGACGAGGTGAACCATTCTACTTGACCACTACCCAGAGTGACTGCCAAGAAGAATGACTGTCCTAGACCATTCCCCCACATTGGCCACAAGGGGAATCGATGTCTATGGTACATCAACAATCTATCGAACCATTTTCATTACGAAAATGACTGTCTAATCTGGAGCATTTTCCAAACTGGAAAATGCTCGTCCGTAAAAAATCTCAAACCACTTTCCGAACTGGAAAGGAACTGCTCATCCTGGACCATTTTTTGAACTGAAAAATGACTGTCCATAAATCAATAACATATCAGTGCTTCCTCCCAACATGGGAGTAATCTCTTCCTTTTACAATAAGGAAGTCGTCTCCATGAGCCCCAACTTGCAAGATTTTCATCTTGGATAGAGGTTTTACCAAAATATCTCCTATCTGCTCATCTGTGGAGATATATTGGAGAACCACTTCTCTTTTCCGGGCTTCATCACGGAGAATGTAATGCTTGATCTCAATGTACTTTGGTCTGTTATGGAACACTGCTTTTCTTTGAAGGCTTCATGTAGCTCTGATCATTACAATATATATTATGGTCGAATTCAACACTTCTGTTTCCGGCTAGCTCATGACATCGTGGCAAGGCTCAAACTGAAACATATCCAAGTAGCACTTCTTTTATCATCATGAGAGTTTGCCATGGATTATCAATCCATAATCCCAGACTTCTGAGTAACTATTCTAATACACTATCTCTGTCATAGAAAGTTTTGACCACGCTTCTGCTGTATATGAGATACTTTGCATCGAGTTGTTTGAATCCATACAAGGTCTTCTTATATCTGCATACATGGGTCTCTTTCTGGTATATCTCAAATTCTTGAGGTTTCTTCCTCAAATGCTCTATTGGGAGAACACTCTTTTACAACCAATTGATGTAAACTTCAATCCATGGACACTGCAAGAGATATAATAGCTCAGATAGAGGTATATCTGGTTTACGGGAACAAGCTGTTATCATAGTCTTCTCCTCCTTCTGGAAGAACCTCTAGTTCTGAATCTCGCAATGCTTCCATTCATAACCCTTTTTCACAATTTCTTAC
>ML849742.1:0-12719 GCA_009831015.1 Picea engelmannii
GTAGTGACTCAAAACTTTTAGACCATGTGAAAACCAACCTTAAGAAGAAATTTGAAATGACAAACTTAGGATTTTTTCACTATTTCCTTGGCCTCCAAGTTTTGCAAACCAATGAAGGAATATTTCTTTACCAGTCTAAGTATGCTTGTGACCTCTTCTTCAATTTCACATGGATGATTGTAAACCAACCCCTTCTCCCTTCCAGCATGGATTCAAGCTTACTGCCACTTGTACTTCTCCTGAAGTTGATGCCACCCTATACCATCAATTAGTTGGTAGCCTCTTATACTTGAGTCATACCCATCCTAATATTTCTTTTTTTGTTGGTCTTGTTGCTCGGTATATGCAAACACCCTATGAAATCCATTGGAAAGAAACTAAAAGGATAATTTTATATGTCTGTGGTACAGTTTAGTTCGAGATACATTACAGTTCATGGGGGACTCCTTTATTGGTTGGTTTCATTGATTCATATTGGGTCGACGACCCTGATGATCGAAAGTCTACAACATGTTATGTTTTCAGCCTTGGTTCATGACTTGTCACTTGGGCCTGTAAGAAACAACATGATATTTCACTTTATTCAGTAGAAACATAGTATCAAGAAGCAGTAAATGCAAGTCATGAAGCCTTGTGGATTCGAAAGATCCTTTCAGAGTTTGGATTCCAGCAGCATCATCCAGCCGGCCTTTGGTGTGACAATCAGAGTGCCATCAATCTTGCCAAAGACCCAGTTCAATATCAGCACAACAAGCACATTGATCTACACATGCACTTCATCATAAATCTCATTCATGATCAAGTTATTGAAGTTCTCGTTTTCCCTATAGAAGATCAAGTTGCAGACATTTTCACAAAGTCTCTTACAGAAGCGAAGTTTTCCAAACTTTGATCTATGTTAGGAGTTCAGGAAGTTGTCATTATGGGGGAATAGGTTCTAATTCCTCCTTCCTTCTCCTATTTTGTCACTATTTTAAATCCTTCAATCCTATCCCAAGTTGTTCTTAATGGGGGTGTTATGAGATTTATCAATAAATGAAGACATAAACATATCTCCCTAGATCCACCTAGATATAGAACAAAACACAACAAAATATCACTCTTTCCCTAAGCTCTAAGAATTGAGTTTACTATCTAACAAGAGATAGGCAACATACCATTTAAATATTTATTCTTCTTGCCATTGTCATCCTAGATCCACTCCGGTGCTCCCGTGATATTGAATTTGCAAGGGAACACAAGCCAACCAGAGTGAAAGAAATATAATATAGTCAATGAGAACCTATGTATGTGATCAAGGAATCATACAATAAAACAAAGCAAGTTTTATGGGAAAGAAACATATCACTGTATCATATTGAAGTGAAAGTGGAGATTACAACCAAAACCTTGATGTTGCAAGGTCCCCTTCCGATGACCATTTTCTCCAATACACACACTTGCTCCAAGGTTGAATGAAGAAGATCCACAATGACTTGATGAATTGAAATGAAGCCTTCAAGTATGAACTGAAGTAGAATTCCTCATCCAATTCTTAGCCTATTCAATATTTACTGACCTTAACTGACCTTATAATCAACCTTATCCTTTTCCATGAGAAATCCCTCTTTATATAATGTGAGAGAGAGATGGTTGAAGAGATTAGGATGATCCCACCAAATCAAATAAGAGAGTAATATCCCAACCATACGGATTCCACCTCACCTTCTAGAAGATCCGCTTCTAGAACTTTCGTGAAACTTAATATTTTCTTAGTCTCTTGACATCGTCACACCCTGGCTGTAGAGAAGCTTGCAGAGACGTCACATCCCATATTTAAAGAAAAGGGAGATGATCAGACATCGTCGCACCCTGCATATGGTGCAGGCTGCGACGACCTTCCTTAATAGGGTTTTTGAGAAGAGAAAGTCAGTCACTTTCCTCATGAAGAAAGGCTCTTTTTGGGAACATGAATACATGTTGTCAATGGATCACTGGGATGACCAAAATAATGCATAACAAGGGGATGTTAGGATATTTAGACACTTAGGAGTTAGTTAATATCTACTTGGTCTAATGTGTCATTAGGTAAAAGTGTGTTTCTTTAGTATGCATTAGTATGGATTTGTAGTTAGGGAATCCGACGGTCACTATATGTTCCCGACATAGAGTGCTCTGATGGTTCATAATATCCTCGATCTTAACGACCATTGATCCATGGATTAACACTCGATTGGTCCATGATTTCTATTTAAATAGAATGGAGGGTCATTTTCCGATGATCTATTGTGAGAAAATATCTTGTAAAATATGTTTGTAATCTTTTTCTTTTGCATTAATAAACTGCTCCAAGTGGCTGTGTTGGCTGGGGCCTTGGATGTCTCCCCGTAGGGGTTTTACCACGTGGAAAAAATCAGTGTGTTGATATTTTATCTGGTTATCTGAGTGGTTACTGAAGGTGTTCATCCTATGTTGGAATACATGTGTTGTCGAACAATCATACATATCCATATAACATACTTTGTCATCTAGTTCTCTTTTCGATGATATTTACATCATGAACCAACTAGGGATTCCCTAAATAAATTGTTACATCCTCTTAACCTTGAAGAAAACAAAGTCGGTCAAAGGTTGATATTTTAGTTAAATTTATTTGGATTATCTTAAACAATTCTAAAATCAGTTTTAAGAAAAGGAAATTTTAAATAGCCTAACTTGAGAGAAATCATTAAGTATGTTTTGAAGGTTTTTGAGAATTGGTTAAGTTTGTTTTTCTATGTATGATTAATTCTTAAATAAAAATGGAACATGTTTTTCAAAAAGAAACAATGACTCCATTTACCCAGTAAAGGCACTTGGTCAGCTATTCTTTTGTGCCTCACAGGGAACCACAATCCCTAGATCGAGCCTATGTTAGAACACACATAATTTTGAGCTTTTTAGCTTTATATTTTTCACCTCTTAGAAATAAATATTTACCCAAAAAAGAAAAAAACTAGAAAGAGACCTTTTAAAATCAAAATAAGTCCATTAATTGTTATTTATCAATAAGGTGCCTACGATATCTATCATCTATGAGTTACTCTGATTTGATCAAATGGTATTAATGATCTCCAAAGTTTTGAAGCCTCTTGAGTTCTAAAAGAAAATATTAACGATCACTTCATAGCTTCGCGCTTAGGTTATTCCAAAAAACCTAAACACCAAAAACCCCAAAACTCTGAAGTCTCGAATATAGCCACTCATGACTATTCCTAAAGGAATTACAACCACAATTCATAGGACATGTGTCCTTTTAAAAAATCTTTCCTTGAGTTGACATGTGGAACTTATTTTTGACATTTACGTCAGATGATTCACACGTTTTCAAGTGACACGTTGCACCTTCCTTTTCTTGACACATCATCAGAATGATTTCATTCCTGCCATGTCACTTTGAGAGATTAATCTTTGATATTTTTTGATTTTACAATCCCCAGATTATGAAAGAGTCGAAGTAAAGTGATTACAAAAAGTAAAAAGGGTTTTCAAGGAATTAATAAAACGGTTAATGACTTTAATTAGTCATGATTAAGAGTTAATTAATTGCTTCGCAGTTTCAGATTTCGGGAAATTTCTCTTGTGCTATATTCAAAACTTCTAAAGTACGAACTTATGAAATACTTAAAGTTATTAAAACATTTTAAACATGATTAATTAATATTAAAAAGTGATTACTCAGAGATTAAATGCTCCGCGAATTAAGACTTTGAGATATTTCCACCCTGTTACATCCAAAACTCTCGAACATGAACTGTCGAAGTATTAATGACATTTATGATTGATTAAGGTTAATGATTTCAAATAAGGATTGAAAATCACTAGGTAATGAATTCCATTAAGTTTAATAAATTCTTCGTCAGTGAAGCTATACGAAGATCAATAGACCTTTTGAATAAAACACTTCGAATTTCAAATTCATTTTTACCATTTGCAATTAGCAGTTTTTATCCAGTGTAGATATTACAAACTTCTCCTTTCACAAGTAAGTTAAATATGTTTCCTTGAGGATTATGGGGCCACGAAAATTTGCAAATAAGCTTGATGCATCGGGTGATGATTCAAATACAAACGCAGATGTTATATTAGACACAACTTTGCGAGTTGTGGAGGCCATTAAAACTTGGACGCAGGCTTTTTATGTCTTAGAGCATGAGATCATTAACTATCTAGATGACTATGCCGAAGAAGATGATGATTCCTTTACAAATAAGATTAAACATGTAGCATAGTTAGAACTACAGAAGATCATTGCGCAACCAAGAATCATACCTTATAACAATATCATAAGTTGAGATTTGGAACATGTCGACATCCAAACCAGGAGCGTCATCAACCAACAACAGGTCGTCGTTGACTCTTTTCGACCAGAGAACCTACAAGTTATGTACAAGATTTACCTTACCCCTAAATACACTTAAAATGTCACATTTATTCTAGAATTCGAGAGAAAGGAATGCACCCAATACACTAGAAATGGTCATGATATAGTCAATTCATGGTGGGGACATCCAGAAAAATTCAGAGCTGATGCTCATGGTATGTTCACCAAGAAATCTTTAGATGCTCATATGTTGCATGTAGCCATGATTCTCTCTCGCCTATTTGGGAAGAACCCTACACATTTCTCAGTTGAGTGCATAGCCATCATGAACGAGGTAGCCGAGGGTTATACCTTCAGTTGGGCCAAAATGCTATCTGATAGTTTGGCCAAGGAAATCATTGAGTATAAATAAACAAAATCAAAAGGGAATCATACCCCTTTTTACATGTTGGCATATGTTATGGATGCCATTTGTTTCATTACCCCTTTTCCCCTGATGAACTGGAGTTTGACCTCGACCAGTTCTGAGCGAATTCATTTTTATAGCTCCAAATTATGGGAGGAGAACGCCAAAGATTTCTTTTGCGAATTATGTCACAATGTTGTAGTGCCTTTTCATATAGCTATTTATGGTCACTTGTCCCCCCAAATTTTAGAAATTATTATGGAGAACTTAGGAAAGCTTTCATACTCGTTAATTCAAAAGAATTTCTCCTATATCAGAGTATTCAGTTGTTCCATTCCTTCTCATTCCCTCCCACATTTTTTACCCGAAAGGATAGTGTGCATAGAAGTGGCATACCAGACAGTAGAAGGAGGTATCAACAAGGAGTTGAAAGCAACTCAGAAAAAGTTCTGGCCAACTTTCCCCATTCAAGCTGGCATGATCACATTATTAGATTTCAGTCACTCTAAAGTCAAGGTTGCAGCCCTAGAGGATGTCAAATTAGTTGACATTGAATTCAAGAAGCATGATCCACATTATAAGATAGTGGAAAATCATCTGGCTTAATTTAACATGAAGCAATACATCCATGAGAATTATCCTTATGAAAAAATGTTTAGGGGAGTTATATCTTATGAGGAAGTCCGAAGATGATTCTAGAATTCCCCCCCTAACCAACATGTTGGTTTCCTCAGCTTTCAAAAACACAGATGAAAAGTTTTACCAAAGATATTGCAAGGAGAGTCAATACCCATGCCTCCTTCGTAGGAAGCTAGTCCTATAGGATCTGATCCAAGTTGCTGGTTGGTGGAATCTTCCCTAGCTCTAGACTGTACTTCCTACATTACACTTTCTTGTAGTCCATATAGTTCCTTTGTAGGTATGTTCGCTAGAACCAACTCTAGATGTTCCAAGTCCTTTACTGGTCTTTGCACTGTGTTTTCATCCACCTATAACATTTCTTGTGTGACTTTGAATCTGTCACTGCTTACTACTACTATCTTCACGGTCTCTTCTTTCTCTTTTTGCGCTAATGCTTCCTGTGATTTTTCTTTCTACTATGTTGCTAAATGATGTCATGTATTTAGTTGCAGTCTTTGTAAGATGTCATGTAATTCTACTATTTTTTCCAAATTTTTTTCCCTTCGTGCCTCTATTGCTTGTACTACATCCTCTCCTCTATCTTGGAATTTTTTGTGACCAAGCATGCATTGTCCTCTATAATAGTGATGGTTGGAGGATTCCTATGACACTTTATCTTTTTCCTTATTTCTGCTTCCCGTGTTATTGTTCTCTTCTTCATTGGGGTTGAGGTATGCGCCTCGATTTTCTTCTTTTCTTCTTCCCCATATTTTAATTCCTTTGGGAGACAACTATCTCCCTTCTCTCCATACCCTTTTACTTCTATCCTCAATACAATATATTTCTTTCTTGGATTCTTGCTTGCTGCACTGCTTCCTGAGGCTTGACCGCACTCTGTATCCTTCCTTGTATTATCTGTTGGACTGCTTTTCTTCTTTGATGTTCATTCTTCTACTTGATCCTTAGGATTTGTTCCTTTTTTTGGAAACTTTCTCACATGATGTACAATACCTCATTTCCAACCACTTTTTCTTTGGATCCCTTCTGGCCTGAATCCATAATGGTGTCTTGAAGCCTTGAAATTAGCGATATCTTCATTTTCTTGAACCACTTCAATTGGAATCCTCTAGACATTGGATGCCTTGTTTTACATATCTTCCAATAACATGGAAAATACCGCGTTGTTCGCCTGCTGGTTCTTGGATTTGTTTTCTTGCCATAACGTTTCATAGCGCATTGCACAACACTTCCCGTTTATGTCTAGAAAAGATGAAAATTTAGGCTCCTACCATCCCACCAACACTATCAATATTAACAACCAGTAGTAATGGAATTTTCCATTTTGTTCCATTATCCTGTAAATCTCTGCAATCTATCCAAAATCAGTTCAAAAAATATGGTGCCCAGCTGAACACTACACTCTTTGCCCACTACACAACTATTGCTATAAATCCTGCTAGGGCTTCTTCCTTTCTGCACTTCCTCAAAATTTTCCAAGCCATCAACTTTGTAGAAAAAATTGTTGCATGGTCATTGATATCATTTATGATTATTACTTTGGTTCCCCTATTTGTCCTGAACTGGGATTTCACTTCCTCTACAATTTATTTATCCTTGGATTTATTGTCCATATAGTCTTCTGGATTTACATTGCTGGTAGGAAATCCTGTGATCTTAGCTATGAGATCCACATCTATGGGGACCGACCTGTCCATCCACATGATACCTCCATGTGCCCTAGCCAGTGGTTGCTTCACACAAAGGCCTACATTTTTACCTCGCTCTAAATGGAGCATGTCCAAAAGATTCATAATGTCTGAGTTGTAGATCCATGTGGTCCACTGCACGGGCTCCAAAATGGGTTTCCCTAGGGGTCCAACCTCCCCCCCAGTTTCCAAGTAAACTTCTTGCAAAAATTTCAGAAACTTCATTGTGTCAGCTACATCGCGTTACACATATTTTAGCTTCGACACCTTTCCTAGCATATCTTCTACTACAATTGCAACATTTGGGAGGTGAGGTAAAGTGATTTCTATCGAGCTTGGTGATTTTCTCTTTTGAGCTGCAGCTAGGTTTTCCTTTGTTTCTTCATCCTGGGTTGCTTCTTCTTCTTCTCCCTCTATTTCCTGCTATCCTATAATTTCTTCGAACATTACTTCATCTACGACGACTTTCTTCTTCTATTTATCCTTTTCCTCCATTTCTATAGGGTTTTCAGAACTAGGGTTTGCGCTGTCGTTAGGGTTTTCTGCGCATTGACCTTCTTGCAATTGTTCTGCGGTTGATAATTCTTAATCTATCCTGGTGGGAGTGATCGACTCAATATCTAATGTTGTAACGTCCTCCATATCCACAAAATTCTATAGTTCTTCCATTCTTCGCTTAGTCCTTCCTAACGATCGGGTTACTCGTCCAAATTGACTGGGAGTGCCAACCTTTAGGGGTATCATCTAAATAGTCTTTCACACAATTGGATGACTTCTACTCTTTCTCAATCACCCTTTTCTTGCACTCTCAAGTGCTTGGTTTCTAAAAAATTGGTAGCTGTCTAACTTTCCTGTGCTTTTCCCTTTTTATAAACTCGATCATTAATGTTATGTCTTGTTTTTCACTTTTTCTGATTATTTGCACGATGTCTAATTTTCCTGTGTGTAGTATTCCAAATTATGTCACACCAATTTTTGTTTGTTAGTTGTTGTCAGTCCTAAATTAGTTGTCTCACACTTATTCCTCCTAATTACAATTTGTTTTTGGATTTTTCTTCATTTTTCTGTTTTTGTCTTCCTTTTTCTTCTTTTAGCTCTTACTATTTACAATATGTACAAGTCTACTTGCTGCGCTATAACTATTGAGAGTTAGTAGGTCAAATGTCCCTATAAATTTTTAGTCAACTACCATTCACCATTGCTTGCACTTACTTTCCTAGTAAGTCTTGTAACTGTACAACACCTCCATATGTGACTTCCTTTATTTGATATGGCCCTAGCCAATGCATTCTGAGTTTCCCTAGGTGTTGCAAATATTTACTGTCATAGAGGAGAACCAAATATCCTTCCTTAAACTTCTTATTGTTGATATGTCTATCATGCCATGATGTATCCTTTGCTTTCTGTACCTCTTGATGGAAACCTGCGATGATTTTGTCCTCTTCTAATTCCATTAGTTGAGACAATCTTTCCTATCCTGCACCACTTTATGTCATGTCTGTAATTGCTGTAATGTGTAGACTTGGTATTAAATAATCTAAGGGGACTACTACCTTTTGTCCATACACCAATATAAAGGGTGTTTGTCTTGTTAATTTCTTCTAGGTAGTTCGATAAGCCCAAAGTACTGTTGGTACCTACAAATCCAAATCATCTATGTTTACATTACAAATCTTTGTCAAGGCATTCTCCGAAATATTGTTGAAGGATTCCACTATTCCTTTTTCTTGAGGGTGGTAAGGAGTAATCCTATGGTGGTATATCTTAAATTATTCAAGCATTGCCTCAATTGTACTGTTGATGACGTGAGTCCCTTGATCACTCATCAATATTCTTGGAGATCCAAACCTTGTCACTACATTCTCAAATAAAAATCACTTTGCAATACTTTACTTATGTTGCATCATCCCATCTGGTCAAACATTCTGTTGTTGTAATAATATATTTGGCTCATGATCTTCTTGCTTGTGTATTAATTGGACCTACAAAATCTACTTCCCATTTATCGCACACTTGTAAAGTAACCTGTGGTCTTAGTGGCATATCATCCCTCTTGGATGGCTTCCCAACTCTTTGACAAACATCGCACTTATGAAATTATTCTTTTGAATCCTTATGAGCTATTGGCCACCATAATTCTGCACCCAATACCTTATGTACGGTAAATTTTCCTGCGTAGTTTCCTCTTGCAATCCCTTCATGCGATTCCGCCAAAATAATGGGTCTTTCATGCTCCATTTCACATCTCCTCAAGATGCTATTTTCTCCAAGTTTGTATAAATGACCTGCTATCAACTGATAATTTTCATCTCTGACCACTAAGTTTTTCTTCTGCGCAGTATTAAATTCTGTTGGTGCAAATCCTGTACTCAAAAAATCAATAATATCAACAAAATATACATCAACTATCTGTATTGAAAATAATTGTACATATGGAAACTTATCTTCCAAATTATTGGGTTTTTCTCCATTCGTTTTCTTGAATAAGTGATTTGGTCCTGCATTTAATCTTCCAGGATTCACCACAACTTCAAAGTCAAATTCTTGATTTTTTTTTATCCATCTACATATCCTTCCCCCCAACACTAGCTTATTAACTAAGTATCTCATAGTTGAATGATATGTAAACATATTAAAGTGATTTCCCAACAAGTAATGTAAGTATTTCTACAAAGCATATACCATAGCTAGACCTTCTCATTTTGTAGTGTTATAGTTTTGTTCTGAATATGATAAATTTCTGCTTGAAAATGCAATAGGGTGATCTATATCACCTTCTCCTGGATGGGTTAATACTGATCCTAATGCAATTGTAGATGCATCGATGTGCACATTAAATTCTTTATCCCAATCTGGAAATACTAAAATTGACATAGTAACCATCTTCTCCTTTAAAATATTCAGACTCTTATAGCATTCATCATTCCCCTGGTACTTAGTATCCTTATTCACCAAATTCTCCATTGGTGCAACGCTCTCTGCATATCCTGTTATAAACTTTTTGTAATACCCTATATGGACCAATGTACTCTTCAACTTGCGCACTGACTTTGGTGGTGGTAAGTTAATTATGACAACAATTTTGGTAGGATCAATCGGTAGACACTGTTTACACACCACATGCCCTAACAAAATCCCAAAAGGTGCGCTGAAAATAAATTTATTAATATTTAATGAGATATGACATTGTCTGCATCTATCAAACATCAACCTCAATACTTCAACATGATCTTTCAACAAACTGAATATTGTCCAATCAACCAAGTAAACCTCCAAAAACTTATGGATAAAGTCCTTAAAAGTTGCTACTACTCTTCTTGAAAAAATGACTGGTGTATTCTTCAATACAAATGGCATAATTGTATACTGAAATGAGCCCCAATCCATTTCAAATGTTGTATTATGCCTATCTTCTGGCACAATCCTTATCTGATGATAACCTGAAAATCCATCTGTAAAAGAATAAGCTTCTTGCCCCCCTACATTCTCCAAAAATTCATATGTAAATGGGGTAGGGAAAGGATAATGTAGGAAAACATCAATCAATTTTCTCAAATATACAAAAATCATGATCCCTCCTTGCTTCTTTTCTTGCACCACCATAGGACTTATCCATTCTGACTCTTCTACAGGTTCTATAACACCAACTTCTAGCATCTTGTCAATTTATGTCTTCACCTTCTCTTTGTATATTGTATTCAATCCGTGCCACCGATGTCTGATAGGTCTTGGTTCTAGATTTAATGGGATCTTCATCTCTCCTAACTCTCCTTATAACCCCTTCATATCTGAGAATGTTTCTGGGAATAAGTAACTGTACTCATGAAGTAATTATGTGATCCTCTCTACTGTTTGATTATCCCAATAATCTCCAATACTAGCCATCTTTGGGTTTTCTACAATGCCAATATTTACCTTCTTGATATTTAATGGTGCAACATAGTCTTTTGAATCAATATTCGGGCCTTCTACTTCCCTTTAAATTTCCACTACTGGGATCTATATGTTACTTGGATTATCTTTTGTTGGTTCTTCTTCTTATGCTACGCGATAACATTGTAACAATTGTTTAACTGTCTGATTAGCCTGCCTCTGATATGCTAGAATTATTTCAAAATCTAGTTCTTTAAATATCCTGTCTCTTACCACTTTTAGCTCTGTATCAATATCTAGGATGTCATGCTCAAAGGAAAATGTGACTACAAATTTTTTGTATATTTCTTCCCAGTTAGCAGTTTCTCTGTGTTGTTCTTGTTCTGTATACCAATTCTTCGGAATTCCTTCTAGTGTGTGAATAAAATGGTGTGGTCATTATTCTGGTGGTAATAATCTCCATTGAACTATGCACTTCTCTACATGCTCATGGGGTTGTCCAAATCCTTCATATTTATTCTCATATATGTGTTCCTTCTCTACGCCAAATCTGATGCCCAATAACCTTTTGCGCTGGAACCAATTGTTGATCTTTTCCTTGTGTGTACCCCACCATCTTGCAGGTGTAGATTTTAAATAAATATATAACTCTGATAATATTTTATTTTCCATACCCTCTACCTCATACTTCATTAGAAATTCTTCTAAATCATTCAAACCATAAAAAGTAGGAGTTTCTTGTTGGAGTTACTTCACACACACCTAGGATTTATTTTTCCTAAGGTTTTTTCTTTTTTATTAGTCATAATTAGTCATTATCCAATCTCCTATATTTTAGGTGAGAATATTCCACCTAGAGAATATTCTCTTTCAGTTGACAC
The DNA here is from genome assembly GCA_009831015.1 of Picea engelmannii. NCBI lineage: Eukaryota > Viridiplantae > Streptophyta > Pinopsida > Pinales > Pinaceae > Picea > Picea engelmannii. The sequence continues at coordinate 11,830 of ML849742.1, forward strand.
TTCAGTTTGACTAGTTGAGTTGAGTTTATATTTTGCATTGGTTTTGTCACCATGCAACATTGGGATCATCACCAACTCACTACTCTTTGTTCAGTCAGTTAACTGAAGACTAGTTGACTAGTTAACTCAACTAAGTGGCAGTTCACTCCCGTAACTGCCTGAGAGACTAGAATAGGTTGCAGTTCACTCCCGTAACTGTTGTTGTGTGTCCAGATCACTCTAGACCACCACTATGGCTCATTAGTTACGTATGTAGCCTATATCTATTGTAAATTATTCACTCTTTGAGTGTGGAATACGGTTAATGGGAATTCTTCCATTCTTTTTGTCTTGCTTTTTCTTTCTTAATTTCTCTCTGCAAATGTGTGTAGTATTTTCTAGGTAGATATATTCTGTGTAGGTTCAATACATTTACATGGTATCAGAGCTGAAATAATTCTAAACAAAAGATACACCAAATAATTTTTTGCAGGTACAAAAGATTGAAGACAACAAAAAGATGGATTATTTACCAGAAATACTTCTCATGCCTCATAACTATTTGGAATGGAAGCCAAAAATTTTGTTTCATATTAGATGAAGAGGCTTGTACCAAATTACTATGGCAATGGATGTAGAGCCTAATTCTGCCAATTAGAAAAATGACTTTCTCAATAGACAAGATATGGCCATAGGAAGTATCGACATGTCTGTTTCTCTCGAACTTTTCCATCAAGTATATGAAGAATCACAAGGATCAACTCCAAATGAATTATGGACCATATTGGAGGTTCTATTTGGGAATAAATAATATTGTGAATATTTCATGCAGGAGGTCAAACAGATAGATCCAGAAGAGAAGCCATCATAAGATCAAGCCTCTTATTATGAAGAGTCTTCTACAAACGTTT
>ML849742.1:22383-32569 GCA_009831015.1 Picea engelmannii
CTATCCAAAAATGTCCAGTGAAGATGGGATCTCTGTCACTTACAATAATCTTTGGGCTTCCATGTAGCTTTTGAAATGTCTCCATGAATGCGGTGGCAACTGTATTGGCTTTGAAGGGATGAGAGAGTGCACAAAAGTGTGCGTACTTGGTCAGCCTATCAACAATCACCATGATGACACTCTTTCCTTCAGACTTAGGTAACCCTGTCATGAAATCCATGGAAACCTCCTCCTAGCGTTGACTTGGGATGGCTAATGGTTGTAAAAGACCTAGGGTCTTAATTGTTTCCACCTTATTTTGTTGGCAAACCAAACATTCTGCCACAAACATTTGAACATCAATTTTAAGGCCATCCCAAAAAAATTCCTTCTTGACCCTATGGTAGGTTTTCAAAACTCCCGAGTTCCCTCTTACTGGAGAGGTGTGCAATTTCAATAGTACCCTTTGTTTGAGTTGGGAGTTCTTACATAAATATAAGCGATCTTTGTACCATAGTGAATCATTTTTCCATGTAAATGTATCTGATGTACTGGAATCTTGTTGTAACCTCTTAATGAGAGTCCACACTTTTTCAACATTCTTCCATTCATCCCTTGCTTCTATTATCCAATCGGGTTGGATGATCGAGATAGCACAGAGAAAGGCCTCAACATCTTCATCCTTTCTTGAGAGTGCATCTGCCACAACATTTTGCTTCCCTTTTTTGTAGACGATTTCAAAATCATAACCCAATATCTTGGTTACCCATTTTTGTTGTTCTTTTGAAGATAGTCTTTGTTCCAAGAAGTATTTAAGACTATCATGATCTGTTTTGACCTTGAAGTGCCTACCTATTAGGTAAGGATGACATTTCTTCAATGCATGTAGTATTTCCATCATTTTCTTCTCATAAATGGGTTTGTGTAAGTCCTTTCCTTTGAGTGGTCGACTTTCAAAAGCTAGGGGCCTTCCTTCTTGCATTAGGACAACACCAATTCCATTTCTCGAGGCATCACATCCCACAATAAAGGTTTTTGTGAAGTCTGGAGTGGTCAAGATAGGAGCTTTGCACATCACCTCTTTAAGTTGTTCAAAATATTTAGTTGCCTCTGGAGTCCATGAAAATGCATCCTTCTTAGTTAGTTTCGTTAAAGGTGCTACTATTCTTCCATAGTGTTGAACAAACTTGTGGTAGTAACCTGTCAAACCCAAAAATCCTCTAAGATTCTTTAATGTTTTGGGAATCAGCCAGTCCATGATGGCCTTAATCTTGTTAGGGTATACCTTGATACCTTCATGAGATACAATATGACCCAAATACTCTACCCTGACACCTTCATAATGGCCTTCATGAGTTCAAAATGGTGTTTTTGGGATATCTTTTTCCTTCATTCTAATCTAATGATACCCTGAACGAAGATCCAAGTTTGTGCAATAGATTGCTCCATGTAGTTCATCTAAAAATTCATCAATGACGGGAATGTGAACCTTATCTTTAATAGTGATCTTGTTGAGCTCTCTATAATCTGGACACATACGCCATGAGCCATCTTTCTTGAATACTATTACCACCAGTGCAGAGTAAGAACTTTGGCTAGGCCTAATAATGCCATCCTCTAACATTTCTTCAACCATGCGCTCAATTTCACTTTTCTGGGCATAAGGGTATCTGTATGACCTGATGTTAGGAGAAACACTCCCAATAATTAGGTGAATATCATGATCATGATTTCGTGTGGGTGGAAGACCTTTGGGAATATCTTCAAATACTTTGGAATGCTTATTAAGGATCCCTTGGAGATCTTAAGGAATAGATGTCTTAGATGTTTGAACATCTAGTGAGAATAGTTGTGAAATAACACCTTGATGCCCCTTTTTCAATAATTTTTTCATGCCATTAGAGCTTATCACCTTATTGGGTTTCCCTGTGATACCTCTTAATTCAATTTCTTTTCCTTCCAATGAAAAATTCATGAAAAGTTCTTGAAAATTAAAATCCACTGTTCCTAATGATTGTAATCATTGCATCCCTAGTACAACGTCAACACCACCCATGGGTATAGAAATCATTGGACTATTCATTACATATTCCCCCATAGTAAGATTGATCTTATTGCATTTTCCCGAGCAATTGATAGTTCCTCCATCTGCAATCATTACTTGAAACTCTGGCACTGGATATACAAAGCAATTGAGATATTTAGCTAATTTATAGTGAATGAAATTATGAGTACTGCCATAATCAATTAGGACTATTACCTTTTTCTTTTTGATATATCCTTCGATCTTGAGGGTTTGAGGAGTGCTAATTCCAGCCAATGCATTACACAATATCATAAGAGTCAACTCTTCAGATGAAATTGATTCTACATTTTCATCTTGAGATGGTTCTTGTTCTTCTTCCTCTTCACAATCTATGTAGAATAATTTCTTCTCACCACACTTGTGTCCCTTATTGTACTTGCTACCACAATTAAAGAATAAACCTTTTGCTTTTCTTTCCTCTAATTGTTGAGGTTTCAACCTTGTAGGTTGAGTTGTTTTATAAGAAAGAGCATTATTCTCTCTATAGATGTTAGGATTGGTCCTTCTAGTAGCCATAGCCATACTTTTACTTTCAACATTTCTTTCCACCCTAAATGCATTCTCCAATGATTTGGGTTCCCAAAGGAGAACCTCATGTTGAATTTTATCCTTTAAAGTTCCTATGAATACATCAATCAAGTGCTCATCTGGAATATATGTTACTTTTATATTCAATCTTTGGAAGTTCTCAATGTGCTCTGTAATTGAACCCTTTTGCTTGAGATTATCAATTGGATAAAGAAGGTATTGCTCCTTGTATCCTCATAGTGTGTTATCATTTCTTCCGTGAAAATTTTCCAAGTGACGAGTGATTTGCGAGAACAAAGCCATCGATACCATATAAATTGATTGGGTTATAAATATAAATAAGCAATTCGTACCTTTTGTATATGTGGCACATTATGTGAATCAAAGAATTGCTCCATCTAAAGTATCCATGTGATTGGGTCCTTGCCATCAAACTTTCTCATATAGATCTTAGGAACGTGGTTGGTCTTCAACCCAAAGTTGGAGTTTCCCCATTCTGGATTCACCTTCCTTGTGTGCTCATCATGAATTTCATGGGATAAATTTTCACTTTCAGGTGTCCTCTCTATTAGGGATTTTTTTAATCCTTCCATGATATCCCCTTTTAAACCATCCATATTAGTATTTGTTGCCTCAAACTTAGCTTCCGTTGAATCCATCATCTCTTGTAGTTCATATTTTGTTACTATCTTCTTTTGTAAATCATTTATGTCCCTACGCATATCTTCACCTTCATCAAGAGTCCATGTAGGATTTTCTGAAGGCTTATTTGGTGTAGAAGTTCCCTTTTTGGGTTGCATGTTGGCTAGGTATCACTTTTGAACCTTGATTTTGAGGTGGTTCTGCTAGACACTCTTTCTTCTGCTGTATCTCCAAAGTTTCAGCCCTTATGGGTATGAAAATTTCTTTTTTGTAGTTCTTGGATATTTATTTTATGCAATGCCATAGGTCTGATCAAAATTGGATGTGCCAAATGGAATTTACAGTAATTTCCCCACAACTTGCTGATTTTTGGCCTTTCTAAGAGATCTAACTTGTATAGCCCACCTCGCAAAAAATAATTGATATCAAATTCTAAAACTTTTACCCTGAATACTATAGACTGTCAGCTATCCAATGAAACCAGTCTGACTCAATTTGGATACTCTAGGAAGAATTTATGAGTGTTTTACCTGGTGCACCTTCTTGAGACCAGTCAATAGGACTAGTGAGATACCCTATCTTCCACAAGGTGTATTTAAAAATGTATGATGACCCAGAAGCTAAACATTTTACCATCGATACCTTACTAATTTATGTAAATATCTTCTGGAGTTCAGGGTCTGAACTGTTACAGAAAATATTTTACAACGAAAATTCTGCAATCCCTCAGTTCAGGATGATTCCATAACCCTAACTTGCACAGGATGTATCTCCGAAAGTGTAAGGCCTCAGGAGCTGAAATTTTAACCCAACGTACCTTGATCCATCTAATAAATATCCTCAAAGCCGTTCCTTCTGAAATGTTGTAGAAAAAATGTTATAGCGAAAATTCCAAGGTGTCTCATATGTAGCAGTGAAACCCCAAGACCTTTAGCTCTGATACCATATGTTAAGAACCAAATATCAATATAGCATAGAAAAAACTCAGAATAAGCACTCAACACCTTGAAAAAGAGATAATTTCATGTAATAAGCCTCTTCGAGGGGGCATCCTCCTTATGCCCACATAAATGTACAATTACAAGATGATTCCAAATGCAAGTGTCTCCTTGGTGTATATATGAGACTAGGAGGTATAATTACAACTAATAGAATAAAGCTGACATAAATAAAATAACATTACTAATGTAATATGCCTCAGTTAAGGGGTAATTGGGGCAACGAGCCACTATTTAGGGCATAACATTGTGAGATATTAATTGAACGAGAAAAGAGTATTGCTATTAATATGTAATCAACATAAGTGAATAAGTTAAAAACTTTCGTGTCGGCACGGTTTGGAAATGACAAACTAAGTTCCTTCCAGCTGGTCCTCCACCAAACACAAGCTCATATAAGAGAGACAATGAAGTTCTCAATCAATAAGGGAAGAGCTTGGGGTCTGAACAATGTGTTCAGACTTAAAGGACAAAGGGATGCAGACTCAATGTGAAGTAAATAATTTCTCCAGAGTAACTTTCCTCTCCAAGTTGAATTCTTTCTCCTCTTTTCCATAGCTCGGTTTTGGTCCATTTCTAGCCCTGAAGTGGGATTGAAGGGTCGATTCAGAACCTTTCCAGTATATGGAAGGCCAAGGATCATAGATCTCGTGACATGACATGGAAAACTGATACCATTTTTTAATTTTGGGCCCAAATCTCGATGTACGTGGGATGTAGTGGTGAAACCTGTGTATACACATGTTGTAATATAGGCAGGGCATATATATGTGGAAAAAACATGTTTTTAGCTCTGAGATTTGTAAAAAGAGACTTCAAGTCTACAGAGGGAAATGGAAAAAGGCCCTCTCTATAATATTGCATAGGGTGAGGTAAATATTGCTATAACAGATGCCCCCTAATGTGTGAGGTCAGAGGAGTATCTGTGATGGAAAAAATACATATAAAACCCAGAAGTGGAGTAATGAGGATGCAGCTGGAAGAACTAGTTTCTCATTACAATTTGTATTGACTTTTCATACATGGTTGCCAATTTGAATTACACTGCAGATCCATGTGAAAATATACCAAACAACTGTCCATGGCCATGAATAGTCAATACAAATATTGCTACATGCCAAAGGATATCATAGTCATGGACAAGGCCCAATAAAACCAGTGTCAAAGTCAATCTGAATATGTCTTCTTATAATGGAGTACAATATCTGATCTCCCATGATCACTGAATTCGCACAGGTATTGGTCTAATGAAAGGTAGAAACAACTCAAGAAAGTTGCGACTATAAACTAATGTCTTCAAGTCTTCTACACAATACGCCAAAGGTGCAAGTCTACATCGTGTGAATAAAGGATTTGAGGTCGAACATAATGAAACTTTGTTTGATTACCGGTCATTGAGGTATATCGTTATCAAATGAGAGACAACCTACCGATGATGAAATTAGGTATCAAGGCACCGAGTACATTCTTACAAGTGTGAATAAAGGAGTCGGGGTTGAACACTTGAAGAATACATTGATCATGAGACATTGATGTATTCCCAAATGTCGAGTCAGAGTTCGTGTGTCAAAGCGAGTGAGTTCAAGTACCAAACAACGAATAGTTCAAAGTCAGCAAGTGGCCAGTTGGCCCTTGGAGTCGGGAAGGGATGACATAACTAAAACATGTGTAAAGGGTAAAGGTATTTTCCCAAAGAGTCGGGTCCTATCAGAAGAGAAGGTCTTACATGCCTAAGGTCGGGGCAAGTTGTTAAATGGAAGTCACCTCTATAGATGAAGTGACCACCATCAACTCATTATAAAGTAAGAAAGAATGAAAAATCATGGTGCTTGTATCACATATGCTATATAGCTCTTATTAGTTGTACTTCACACACTCCAAAGTGTACCTGTCATGCGGATGTACTGCTAAAATATTCAATCTTTCTTCGAAACCTCCAATCACCATGGATTCAGTGTCCCCTGACACGTTTTCATCTTTCTCTCACCCGATTATAAATTTTGAGCGCTCTGCATGTATTTTGTTCACCAACCAAGTTTACAAACTGCCTGTAATTATTCTCACAAGCTCATATCAATTGATATTACCACCTTTGGCTCACGCTAAATCCACCGTGCATACAACGAATACATGTTGCACCATGACAACATCCTATAACATAAGGAAAGGTGTGCGAAGTGGCAGGAATGTTGGGCCCGAGCCTCAAATATTGAAGTTGGTCAACGAATATTTGTAGTTCAGGACGTCTTTTGAACAGGTCGGATGCATAAATTTTTGTAGAAAAATACAAGGATTCAACATCAAGCTAGCAGAATAGTTCGCACTCAGGTTTGATGGGTCCCACACGGTAATTGCATGTGTCGCTTTCCAGGTGACAGTGGAAACTTTTTCAGCCACAACAAAGATCCCTCCACATGGTGAAATGTGGTTTAAAGGCATGTCGTTGGATGCACGGTACTACAAAGGATTCATCAAGCGATATTGTTTAGGTGGGAGAGTCGAAACGGGCTTTCCAAGTAGATATTTGCAAGAGTCCTTTCAGAAACTCTTGGGAGTAATTAGGAAATATTTCACCTGTGAGGGAAGGTTTGACATAAAAAATTTACATCAAATTAGATTGATGATGCATTTCATAGGAAATAGACCGTTAAATCTACCCTTTTTCTTGCACCAAAGCCTCCAAGAAATGGAAAATATCACCCGGGATAAAACAAATCAACCAAAGAGGAAACTATATCATGTATCACTGATTAAATTTTTGGTAGTTGAGGAGATAAGGTGAGTGGGAAACGATTGGGATTCGTTTCTACTTACAATGAACATTCCCAAGGATCCAAAAGGATATTTCCCTCTACCCATGGAAAGAGTAACATCACACTAGGCAGAGGCTGAAGCGGGAAGGGATGCGGAGGAAGGAAAGACATTGGAGGCCCTATCCCCCCAACAACTGATGCCCTAGAGAAGGGGAGGGCCAAAGAATAGATAGGAATTTGGGGAGACCTAGGTCCCAAGCAAGCCATGTGCAAATTTGGTCACCAAAGATTTACTCATGCACTCCATTCGGATGGAACCTGTTGAAGGTACAAGTCAAGAAAGATGGGGTAGAAGGTAGAGGAAAGACACGAAAAGTACATATGTTCATGAGCCATCGTAGTAGCCGAGGCAAGAGCAGCTCGCTATTATTGAGATTTAATAGGAAAACAAAGAGTCGAGGAAACAATTAGCAATGAAGACCCTCGAAGAATCAACATCACAAGGCCGCGATGGAAACATGGTTTGACGCAAGAGACAACTCATAGAAGTGCAAGATACAATCATACAACTATGAGAAACATAGAGGGCATTGGAAGAAAGGAATGTGAAACACTTCAGGGAATGAGAACCAACTATGGAGAAAGTCCACGTGGTTCAAACCAGTGTGCAGAAGAAACTGAAAGGAAATGTGGTTCTGCAAAGGCAAGTGATGAACCTGAAAAGGTGCAACTGGTCTCTCAGGAGAATGCTTTGGATATCAATATTGCATATGAGACCAAAATCATGATTAACCTACTTCATTTTTTGTTTCCTCAGACGTGGAAGGTATTTTGTTTCCCTGCATCCTATCTCCTACCTAGAGGTAGGGGTTCTTACAGATACTTGTGTGGAAAACATACGATGCGTAACGATGAAATCTCATCCATGGCAGAGTATAGGTGTATGTTAGATGTGCGAAAGTTTGAAGAAAGGCACTATTATCTAGACGGGGTCATCATTTTGAAGGCACCTGCAATGGTTTGCAGCCACCCGCCACATGCACACACCAACAAACAATCATGTGATAAAAATCAAGGCCTTTACAACATGTGGCAAGAGTCTGACAGAGCACTTGATCATCAAGATACCCTGTCAAAGGAAAGCATCAACACATTACTCTCTAACGATGAGATATTGTTGATGATTGAACCCCCCTGGCGAAGATGAATGGATATGATGTCAATGAGTACAATCAGTTTCTATTTTTATTAAAAGGCCATATGAAGAGTCATCTGACAGAGAGTAGTCAGAACATAACTTCCAGGGTTAGTAGTTAGAGCACATGGTAACCCGAGCGACAAACCCTTGTCTATATATTCCATATTTTTGATGTAAGTCGGGTTGGTTCGCAAAACAATGTGGACAGTGACTATTGAATGTAATTCTAATGCGATTGAAACTTAATGCAAAGGTCCTGAAGATTTGATGAAAATATTCTAACAGTGACAGTTAGATGTATTGTATTCTTTCTTTGCGTATGTTCTTTCTTGTGTTGTTTATATTCACATATGTATTTTCTGTCTAAATCGAAACGTGATTTCAAATTTAGAATTCATTGCACAGTGCTCTATATTCACTCCATTTAGACGAACTGTGTTTCTTCTAAGAAAACTCCAAACTCATCCCCAATAGTGCTCTGAGTTGCTTCATGTGTTTTTCTCTCACCACACCTAATGATTTTAAACTGGAAGATTATTTCTCATTTATCCTTTATCCTCTCGAGTTCAGTTACTGATTCATTTGTTTCTATCATTTTCTTAAATCGAATCCATAGCCCAAGGTCTTTCTTTCATCTCCAATAGAACCATAAAATATTGTTTAAAGGTGTTAAATCTAGCTGATAGCTTAAATCCATATCCTGTACAGAGATGAGGTCTCCAAAGAGATCCATATCTAGGTCTGAAAGGCTAGTTTAGGGTCTCAAAGTTGGTTTGTATGTTTCCTTTGTCATTTGTTTCTTTAGTTGAATGAAGTTTATAGAGTGCTAATAGATTCAATGATGAAACTTTGAGATGTAGGAGGCATCAATCAAATTCTCCATAGGGACTGGAAGAGTAACCAGTCGGAGGACTAAACTCTATGTAATGATCTCATCTTCCTAAGTTCATGCTAATCCCAAAATTATGATGACAAGTTGACTCAAAACTTTTGTGCTCTATTCAAAGGAGAAATGACTGTTGCCAATATAAGATAATACTCCCTTCCCAACCGTCTTTTTTAGTTTTTTTATATTCAAATTAATGCTATGATACATAAGAGGAAACAAGTGTCGCAAGTAAGAAAAACTAGTTCCAGAAGTGGAACATACCTATTCTCAATGCAAGGAGGTGCATGCGAGAGATGGACACTTGAGGGAATTCTCCTTTCTAGGTATATGGTGTCAAGTTGCAAAGGATATAAACAAGGCTCTTCTTGGTTGAGGATGCAAAACTGTTGAGGTAAACAATTTATAACGCAAAGTGAGAATCGACAATAGGCTCAATACTGCAAGCAAGGGTATGAGATGCAATCACAACTTGACTCCAAAAAATGTCCTTTTTCGTAATCTTAGTCTACTTGGTTTGAAAAGGGGATAAACTTGCACCAAATAGATGTCCTTAATTTACGAGTGTGAAAGAGACAAGTTCACTCAGAAATCTTTTGTCTTTTTGAAAACGAGTCAGAAAAGAGATTAACTAAGACTCACGATATTTCAAATCTAATTAACTAGTGTGAAAGAGAAAAATTCACTCAAAAATCTTTTTTATTTTTAGACGAGTAAGAAAAGAGCTTAAATCAGACTCGTTTGGGGGTTTCTAGGCGGCATGTCATGGGGGAGGTGAAGGCTCTCGTGCTAGACTTCTGTGAAAGTTCAACATCTTACGAATAACTGACACGATCATGGGAAAACCCAAAGCTATCCAAGTCGAGGAGGATAAAGTGATAACAGAGGTTACCTTCTCCATGATATATTGGTTAACATCACTTACTTGAAAATGCATAGGACGAGGCATTGGATAACCCACAAGGCCATCCTAGTCAAACAAAACCTCTTCAGGACTTGGAGGGAGAGTGCTCGGGGAGAGTAAAACTCTCTCATGTTCCAAAGGTGCAGTACTAGAAATTCTAATGACATGGTTGAAGGATGCATCACCCTCCAAGGGGAGGGTTGGACTGACCG
>ML849743.1:0-21760 GCA_009831015.1 Picea engelmannii
GGTCCTAACACTGGGGAGGTTCTTGAAATTCTATTATGTCATGATCTTCTAGAATCTCCTCATCAGGGGAAGTTATGACTTCCCTCAATGGTTCTGCAACTCTGGGAGCCACAGGTTCTTCTTCATACACTTCTTCAAGCTGGCATCTTCTTGATTTATTGAGTGTTGCATCTTCATCAAAGGTTACATCTTTGTTAATCTCAATATGATGGTAACCTAGTATGTATATTTTGAAGGCCTTGGAGACCTCACAGTGTCCAAAAAATATTCCCTTCTTTCCTAAAGTGTCCAGCTTGGTTCTCTTCTCTTTTGGAACATGTACAAATATGAGACAACCAAATATTTTGAGATGGCTTACTTCTAGCTTCTTTCCGGAGAACATCTCTTTAGGGGTCTTGAACACAAGTGCACTATGGGAAAATATGTTCTATACATACATAGTTGTTCTTACTGCTTCTACCCATAAGTGCATTGGAAGATCTTGATCATGGATCATAGTCTTCATTGCTTCCATTATAGTTCTGTTCTTTCTTTATGCTACACCATTTTGTTGAGGATTGTAGGGAGTGGTGAGATCCCTCTTGATCCCAACATATTTACAAAATTTTATAAACTCTTTTGAGGTGTATTCTCCTCCATTATCTGACCTGAGTATCTTGATATTTATTTCAGAGAGATTCTCTATTAAGGCTTTGAATTCCTTGAATTTACCGAACACTTCATCTTTTGATTTCAAAAAGTAAACCAAGGTTTTGCGAGAATAGTAATCAATAAAAGACACATAGTATGCATACCCACTGATGGAGGTTGATGGCATTGGGCCACATACATCTGAGTGAATGAGCTCTAGGACTCCTTCTACTTTGTTGTCTCTCTTCGAGAAAGGGCTCTTGTTGTTCTTTCCTTGTGCACATCTGTTGCACACACCTTCATGGTCAACCTTGAATTTTGGTAGACATGTGGTTGCCTTTCTTACATATGGTAATGCCTTGTAGTTAATGTGAGCTAATCGTCTATGCCAAAGTTCATGTGGATTCTCAATTGAACGAGTTAAGCCTGCTTCTGAGTGACCTTTTAGCTTATACAAGCCACCTTCTTCTTTTCCACTGACAATTGCTTCTTCCATGGTTTTTCCTTTGGGCCACATAAGAACTTCTTCATCTATGAAAGTAACTCTAAAGCCTTTCTTATCTAAAGCTAAGATAGAAAGTAAGTTATTTGTTAAACCTGGTACATATAGTACATGCTTCATCTTCATTGGGGTCCCTGAATCAAGTTTGTAATTTGATTCTCCTACTCCTTTGATAGGGTATTGGTAATCGTCTCCAAGTGTAACTTTCTGTGGAAACTTATTTTCTATAAGGCAAGAGAGAATATCTCTTTGACATGTCATGTGCTTGGAAGCACCACTATCTATGAGACAAGTGTCCTCACATGGTGACACTGATCATGAGAGGGTAGAGATTAAGACATAGTCTTCAATATGTTATTTTATCATCTTTGTGGGTGGATCTTGATCTTCAACTATATGGGCATGGTGCCTCTTGTTTCTCTTCTTGTATTCTTCTCTTCTAGCTGGACAATTCTTAGCAATATGTCCCATCTTGTCATAATGGTAACATTGGTAGGATGAGAAATCTTTTTCTCTTCTTTGACATTTCTGAAACTTCTGGAATCTTCTTGGAGGATGAGTTTCTTTATGTATGAATTTGTTTGGGGGGTGAGACTCCTTATGTTGATGAGTTTCTTTATGGAAATAAGACATCTTCTTTCCTCCTTTAGTCTGAGCAGCTAGGGCTTGATCTTCATCTCTTGATAGTATTGTTTCTTAGTTAGCTACTCTTGCTTCTTCTTGAACGCATTCTTCCCAAAGACTTTCAAAGTGTATTTTCTCCTTTCTGGCACAAATAGTTTGGATGAATGCATCCCAAGGTCTTGTGAGACCATTAAGGGTTGTCATTATGAGTTTGTCTTCATATAGAGTATCACCAATTGCTTCTAGATGTTCCATGAATTGTGATATTCTAGAAAAATATTCCTGAATTGTTTCTCCTTTCTGCATCCTTGTACTTTTGAGTTGATTTCTTAGATTCATCTTTCGGTTGATGTTATTTCCTTCATACATTCTGGTTAGGACATCAAACATTTCTTTTGGAGTCTTCTTTGAAGCCACTTAAGGAATCAAGTGATCTTTAATAGAATCTACAATGATTCTTTTGGCCCTAACTATGTCCTTTTGGTGTTTTTCTTTAGCTGCAACATCGGTAGGTTCCAGTACATATTCTTTAATGAATCTTGCTAGGTCATTCTCTTCAACAATGAGTGCAATCTTATACTTCCCGGCACGGAAATTTTCCACACCTTCTAGCTTGTCAACAAGCTTAGTGCTTGCAAACATATTTACCTAGACCTAGGAAAATGACCAAAAATTGAAAATGCTCAGAATTTAATGTTGAACTTACCAGGAGGTGTGCTTGGTTGAGGCGTGTAGCCTGGTGCAATTAGGTTTCAGAAAATCCAAATTTTCCCCCTTCAAACAATACCAACAGAATTTTGGATTGGTACTTTTGGTACTGGTTCTGGTTTCCTGGTTTTCTGGTACTAGTCAAAACTAAGGTTTGACTTTCTGGAGTACCTGACCACTGAAAAGGTGCGCTCAAGGTGCCAAAGAGTTCCCTAGGATAGGGTGCACTTTTCTAGATGGTTTTTAGGCTGATATTTGTCTTTAACAAAAAGCCCTAACTTTCTTGTACGACAACAATGACATTTTTATTTATCCAGTGAAAGATGCTCTCTTCAGTTTAGCTCTAATACCATGTTAAGGTTTAAGCTATTATTAGGTTTCTTTTCAATTTACTAGACAACCATAGCATAGGTAGGATCATTGAGAGAAACACAATCACAAGATACACAGTATTTATCCTGGGAAACCCTCATGGGGGAGAAAACCCAACAAAACTTCCTTAATATAGATAGCCAAGACAATGCCAAGACAATAAACCAAAACACTAGAGAATATCCAACACTGAGCAATGTGTCTCTTTCTTCTTTCTTCTCCCAACTGCAGCTACCAAACTGGCACACTGGATGAGAAAATGAGTGAGTGAGATAATGAGACATTGGATTCTTTTATTTATACTTCCTGGTAGGTGTTGGAAAGGTGTCTCTTCACTAGGCAGGGCCGACTTGTCTTCTTAGTGGTTAAAACCACTTTAATTAGCATGGGGGCCGACTTCTCAATTTGCATAATACAATTAGGGTTTGACCAATCCGCAAAAGGGGATTTGGTCAATTACAATGCTCGACATGATCAATCCACAAAAGGGGATTGATATAATGAATAATGACTCAATAATAAACATAATACTCTTTGCAGTTACAATATTTCAACAGTTAAGCCCCTAGAAAAAGCCCTGTGATAAGAATAAAGCCCCATGTAAAGCCCTAGATATTGAGTTGTTGTATTTCTATTGTTATATTAGTATTGTTGGCTAGACATTTTAATTGTAATTGGACCCTTGGTCTCCTATATATATACTAAGGAGACCTATTTTATGAGCATTTCATCCTGTCTTGTGCATTGCATATATTGTAAAAGGAGGTCCCCCTCAAAGTGGATTATTCATTGGCTATTTCTTAGAGTTTGGTTCATAACACAACCCAAGTCCAAAACCCAGTGAGTCCTTTTGTGTGTGAGGGAAGGTGTTTAATCTTCTGAAATTTCTTCCCTCCATTAGCAAAAAAGACTAGCTCATGCCCCACAAGGCAAATTGGTATAAGTGACATTGATAGATTACAATATCCTTTTTATAATGTTTTCTAAAGTTCACCATAAATATGAAAATCACATACCATTATTAGATTTTTTAATTTGATTGAAACTTGTTCTTCAAAACATTATTATAATTTTGTATTTATATTAATACTTTGTTTTTTATTGGGAGAGGATTGTGGATGCTCATGGGATGTAATTTGTTGGATTTGCAACATCAATTTTCATGAAATTAAAATAACATTTAAAATTACAACATTGTTACGTTACCCTGTGTTAAATGGTGTATTGTTGAAAATTAATAAGCAAGGACATTCAATGGAAATTGATAAGAAAGGATGTTTAATGGACAATCATATGCATTCTAAGTATGGGCATGGTGTGCAGTAATAGGTATTTGAAGATTCAATATTGTTATGTGCTTGAGGTTGTGGGAGGTAGAGTTAATGAGGCCACTACTCACAAGGGTTTTTAGTAGAGTGTAGCATGTTAGTGCATGATTGCAAGTTCCTATAAACTCAAGAACCCAAGAAAGTGTTGCATTGTTGCTTGTATTCTTTTGGGTGAACAAACCTCCTGCAATAAGAGCAAACAATAAATGACCACATAATAGCAGTTAATGGATGGCCATTGCATAAAATAAATTAAGAAATGGTGAAAAGGGTTATTGATCATCTGGTCATTGACATAATGTGTGAAGGAGAAGGTAGAATCTAAGGAAAAGGTTATATGGTAAAGACACATTACTTACCTCAAAATTGGGCTCATTTTGTCCCTTCTAATTTGACAACTAGAATGTGAGAGAAGCCATGAGAGGAAGTGTTACCACTCAAAGTCTCTCCTAAGGGAAAAATTTTAACCCAATGGGAGAGCCTAATGGAAACTACCAGGTGAGCCACTCATTGTCACCTCAATGGCCTTGCCTCTCGCTTTTAGCCGAAAAAAAGGGAAATTTATAACCTAAGGGGGGTGTCCCTATTGGTTTGTCCAAGTTAGGTTGTTGTATAGGAAGGGGAGACTTCCTAACTTAGACTTGACAAATATAGCTAGTGACTTGTGCACAACTCAGTCTCAAGGTTTAAGACAAGTTAAAGCATCCAAGTTGTTTATCAAATCACTAGATGAAACAAGATTTAAATGATATGTTACTTTGACATGCGTGCTTGTTTTATGTTGGAACATGAAAATGGTATACGAGTAAGTTAAGTTTGCTTATCATGGAACCATTAACTCCAAAGGATATCAACCATTAACAATTGCTTAGATCATTTGTGGAAATGCTCAAGAGTGAACACTATTCTCATTTACATCCAGTCACATGAGATGATTATATCCAATGAAACCAAGAATGACATCCAAGAGATTTAAGTTGTGAGTATTGTGACATGAAACTTAAAAGAGTCCATCATTCATTGAACCATTCCACAATTCTCGTCAAGTGTTGGTAACTTAGATGTAGTTAGATTCAAGAGATGTGTTCACCATTCACTTGGAGAGATATTCAAACATATTGTCATGAATTTTAGGTAGTGATATTTCACCCTTAGACCAACAAGACTTTAGATTATACTAATGCAATTAAATACCAATGAACCATCAACAATGCAATGAAGTTATCAAATGATTGGAGCAAACTTGTGCATGAGTTTAGGTGCTAGTTATATTCTTAGTTCACTGCTATTATAAACCAGTCTTGGACAACAAGTAATAGATCAGATTTTTAGTGAAATAGTGGATCCATTCCAAGCAATTCAAAAGTATAATAATCTGCTCATCGAACTAATGGTCCTAGATCAATACATATAAATACACAACCCATTAATGAGATCAAAACAAGAGTATACTGGCACATAAATGAATGGAAAAGATCTAGACTTGAAGAGCTAACCCAACACTTAAGTATTATAGTGATTTAGTGAATTTTTTGTGGAAATTAAGTACCGAAACATGTGCATGAAGAGTGAGACACCAAACTCATAAGTATGCTCAATGTGTACATTAAGGTTAATTACAAAAAGTGTTTAACATGCACATGTTCGTCATCAGATTTTATATCTATGCCATACACATCAAAATATTTGCATCAAAGTAAAATGTGCTAAGTATTATAAATCTTCAACACATATTTAAGACAATGAAAGGAGTTGAAATTTGCTTAAGTTGTTTGCTTAGAGACTAGGTTGTTCCACATACGAAGGCATCAATTTACTAGATATGAAAGTTGTGAGCACCAAAATGCCAAAACATTGCTGAAATATGATGTGTTATGCTCAAATATTAACCACGGAAGAAAGTGAAACCCTCATGCCATAAAGGACATGAAAAAAAAATACTTAGATTGTTTTGTTTAACAACCAAAGCATTCCATTATGTAGGGCATCAATTCATTGATTTAAAGTGTTATAATCACAAGATTTGCCAAACATTGCATGAATATGAAGGCTTATGTCAAATTGTTGATTAAGGAAGCCAATAGAGTGAAACCCTTGTCAAAAAAAAAATGAAAGCAAGCTTAAATGCCCTTATATTATGTCTTTTTCGGCATTAAATGACACAAATTCCAAATAAGATAAAGATCAAGCACGTTAGATTCTATGTATGGTGATAAGTTATATGCATGAATGTATCAAGCTTTAAAACAAGATCTTAAACCAATTTTCATCTAGTTAAGCTAGCTTACTTATGCAATCTCTAGTAGGTATAACATTAAACAAATGATTAGCAAAAGTGCAGTCCAAATCTAACTAGATCTAGCAAATTAATCCCAAAAATTGGTTCTAGCAATCTAATTTAAGACAAGAATCATGAAACCCTTAGATTGCTTTAAAACGAAGTAAAGAGAGAAAGTGAATGTAAAATTGAGAGAAAGAGAGTGAAAAGACTACTTCTTTACCCATATTTGGGCTATGGGATCAACCTAGCACTTCTTTAGGCTTGATCCTTGCATGAAGTCTTCGGATTCTAGGAAACCTAAGGGTGTACCCAACAAATTCCCTAAAGAGATAGTTGGATGCTCCAATATCTTGGTAGAGAGAGGAGTGTATGACCAACTCTTCCAAGTAACAAGAAGTAGCCTCTATTTCTTTACTAGTGTAAGAGTAAGAAATAAAATGAAGATCTATAAACTCAATACCATAGATCCGAAAATAAATTGCTAGAGATTATGAAGAAAATAAATTTTTACCTCATGAAATTCTTCTACTTGTATCACTTTGCTCCTCTTATAGCTCCTTGATAGCTCTTGCATCCACCTTCACCTTTTGCATTCAAATACTCTTGCTAACTCTCAACAAGCAAATTCTCAAGAAAATACCAAGATGAACCAATAACACCAATAGGCCAAGTGAATTATTTTATTCTCCAACTCTAAATGAAAAGTGAGGAGGATCCCTCCTTAGATAGATAAAGAGCCTCTCAGTACAATGAGTCAATACAATGTGCTAGCATAAACCATGAGCTCAAGCAAAACCATGGGAGGAATACAACGTGTGGTCACAAAACCTTCAAAGTCATAAGAAACCTCCAAACTATGCTCCAATATGTCACACATGTGGTCCAAAGCGCTAAATAACTAGTGCACCCTCCATAAAATATGCTAACCAACTCATGAGAATCATAAGCAATCAACAAGAGGGGTTCCAAAAGCAAGGTGCCCCCATGACCAAATCCATGAAATAGGGGTCCAACAAATGAGAGTGGAAGAATGGTCAACCAAAAGGAAGTGCACTCAACTATAAATGGCACGTGTGACCCAAGAGAGAGGTGCCTTGTCACATGTGTGTACTCAATAAAGCAACAACCACCTCATAACTAGTTGTAACTAACTATTCCATGTGTATAACAACCTGATGAAGAACCCAAAAATCATGGAATAAAATGTAACCAACTAAAGATATCCTCAACTATCTCCCACGTGTGCTCCATGAGAGAGAGAGAGAGAGAAGTCACACATGTTAATCCAACTAGGCAAGGGTGCTCTTCTGGAGTAGTCCATGTGGCAATTGTGATGATGTGGCATCCATGTCATCAACAAATGCATTGTCACATATCCCAAGGAAGTGACACGTATCCCAATGTAGAACATGGATCCCAAGAAAAATGGCATAAATCTCAATGTTGATGGATATCTTTGTATATAGGTACATGGATCCCAATGCAGTGTCATGGATCTCGAGGCACGGATGATACCCCATATACATGTACACAACTCCCAATGCAAGGCACCCACTTATAGTGGTGCGTCTAACCCCTTTACAAACCATTAGATGATGCACACATTGAGTTATCTTCTAGCAACATTGGATAAGTTAGATGCACTTATTTAAAAAATAATTAATAAACAACGAATGACAAAATTAAACAAAAAAATAGGTACTTCCAAAAAACTTACCACATGAAAACAACTACAATATGTTTAAATGTTGATATTATTTTATGTAAACCTCTGTTAGTGAGCATTGTCAGCTAACAAAGATGGAAAATTATTGTTGTAATATGATGGTGAGTCCTAGTAGAGTCTTTCAGTGTACTTCATGGGAAAAAAATTGCATATTAATATTAAAACTCTAGTATCATATATACAAACATTAATATTATGAAATTGAATGATATGCTTCCAAATGGAGGTATATTATTATATGTGCACAACTTAATAGTATACAGATGACAATACTTCACACATGAAGGATCAAAATATAGTTGTTGGTTAAGTTATCCTCACCACTCGTCCCAACCATCAGATTGTACCAAACCTCATGTAGGAGAGAGTGTTTTCTTTGTTGGTGAGCGTTAATCAAGGTTGTAGGAGAGAGTACCTCACTTCTTGTTTCTAGTCAACGATGAACCCAACTGTCCTCTACAACCATACATGTGTTTAAACCCCATCTTGCACACTTAGAATTCTCATTTTCCATTACAAGCATTACATGTCCTTAAACCTCCTCTCATGTTACACAAACATGAATCCCCCAGTACAAAAGTTCTTTGGGTTTTTTGTGACATAATGTATGATGGGTTGGTTAGGAGTCAAAACTAGGACTTGTAGATATAAACATAACTTAAAACCTTTTACAATAAACCTCTGCTGGTAAAAATTAATGATAAAATTAGGGAATCACAAAAAATAAAGGAAAAATATCTCTCCAAAACTAGTTGAGGTGGTGGCTTCTAGCTCATTTGTGCTCAGACCACCAAATTTTGAAATTTTCTTGCTCAATCAAAGGAGAGTAAACCAAAACCAAGAGAGGTGGATGTGATAAGAAAACAGGGCCAAGGTGGATGAAAACATAGAGGATAGGTGGAAAAGGATAGATGGAAATTTATAATAGGTTAAAGTGAAGGGACTGATGTCGATTTGCAAAAGGCCAATGACAGAGGATGAAAGATTCTACAAATGTTGTGCCTTTTAAAAAAAACTGAAATGGAAGTTGTGTTCATTCAAAAGAAGGCTATGTTGAAGCAAGTAACATATTACATCAATGTGATTCCTTTAGCCTTCAACAAGATATAATAGATTTTTGAAATTACATCAAAAAAATTTAGAGTAACTACCAAACAAAGATTCCAAGTCGACCTACAAGTGGATTGTTTTACACAGACACCCAAAATGTATATTACTCGAAAGTACATATCATCGACAACATGAATGGACACTTCCATCCTCTTCTTGACCCTCAACAGATTGAGGGGATCTTAGGTCTTTAATTTCCATTGGACATTAGAACTGGTGAACTATTTCATCTTCCTTTGGCATAGGTTGAAGCGAATTCTTGTTTCATCTTCCTTTGGCATTGCTTGAAGCGAATTCTCTGTTCATGGACGATTGTTAGATGCCATAGAAAGATATTCCATGCGTTGGGTGAGAAAGATACTTCGCAACTTGTTACATTCAATTTCTAGTGAAACCAACCTCTATTTTTGGAACAATAGTATGCTCATGACATTGGCATTTTGTGTGGTACAAGCTTGTTCCAGTTCATAAATTTTGGAGCAAACTACCAATAAAGCATTGCAATTGGCCCAGGTTATCTCCTCGTGGCATCATAAGACTCTGTGAATCTCTTAAACATCAACATTATCCATGACAATGCTACCTTTGAAACATGTAGGGTAAATCTTAGTAGAAATAACCAAATGCTTAGAATTAACAAATGATTTTTAGAAGTTGGGTGCAACAAACCCGAATACCATGAAAACTATAAATAAGCGATGTAGTTGAAAGACAAGCAAACCTCTTTTTCCAGCTACAGATCAAGCAACGGACTTGGAAATGGATGAAAATACTATAATCACTAATTCTTTTCCAATCACAGAGAATTTGAAGACCTCTGACCAACACACGAGAAATTCGAGGGGAAAAAGCAAGAATTTTGATTTCTGCATAATCCAATTTCTAAAAGTAGAGAAGGAAAGAATAGTTACCAATTTTTTAGGAGGGAAAACTCCCTAATTCACTCACACTTCTTGTAGAGTTTCCCCCAAATCATAGGACGTTGGAGCCCTCACAAGCCACTGCCTCCCTGCTTTGAATCCTTCGATTGTAGGCGCACCAGCAAGGGAGAAAACAAGAGCTAGAAAGGGAAATAAGAGAACTAAAAAGAATAGCCTCACATAGACACTTGAAATTGCAAGAAATCCAAACGAGAGAACACCAAGAGACCCACCAAAACCACATTCCAACAAATGCAGAGCAACATACCATCCTAAAATACGCCTTTGCATGAATCTCAACTCCACCATAGTCTCACATGGGTTGTACTAGAGCATCGTATGGCTTTCAATAGTCACAAGCTTGGTATTATCTCAGATAAGGGACAACTGAATATAACTACATGAACTGTGTTTCCTAAGGCTAGGACAACTTGTTAATAATGAATGTTTCATGTTGAAATTTGTGCCCATTAATACCCACTTAATACTAAATTTAGGGGATTGATCTATAGTCATAAATCCCACTTTTTAACAAAGTTCCAAGACTAAGCTCGAAAGCAAACTTAGTCTAATGATTTGTGTCCTCATTCAATTCTCCTTTTGTTTGGAAGAAGACAATTTTGAAAAGGCAGGGATATCGCTTGATTATGGAAATGAGAACTTTTAATTGAGATCCTTTAGGATTGGATTGACCGATCATTGTTTTGATGGCAAGCATTGAATCTCCAATGACTGATAAGGTTCTTGCACCTTCCTCCTTAGCTATAGAGAGGCCACACCACAAGGCATATGCCTCAACCAAATTATTTGAAACATTCCCAAGACCTCAAGTGGAAGAGACTATCGAATTTCCTTCAGGATTGTGAAGTCCCCCCCTCGCACCTGTCGACCTTGGGTTATTATTTGAAGCCCCATAAAAAAAGAGGGAAAATGATTTATGTTGCATTCTCCAGATTTGAATTTTTTTTTCCTTCCTAACCTGCCACTGAGGACAATTGTCTGCTATGGGAATCAAAGAGATGGGAGATTTAGAGCACATATTGAACTATTTCATCCAAAGCTCTTCAAAGTTGTCCAACTATTGATCCTTGCTTTTGATTCTAGTTTGAAGATATTTAGACATGAGAGATTTAGCCTTGATGGACATTAGTGCTTGCTTATCCCACTCATTATTAAAAATCACTTTGTTCCTAGCCAACCAAATCTTCCAGTAAAGAAATTTTGGAAGAGCCATCCATACCCTCTTAAATATGTTCTTGATTTTGAAGGTCCCTTGATAGTGTTTGCTCTAGAGCATGAACACATCCTCCCATGAAGCTAGCCAATGAATTCAATGGCTTATCCCTGCATAGGTACATAGCCAAACTTCTTTGGAGTAAACAAACTCAAAAAATAGGTGTTGAATTGATTCTTCTGCCTCTGCACAGATTGCACATCGAGAAGGACCAGCAAGCCCTCTTTTCTTCAAGTTTTCTACTTGAGTATATTCCCAATGGACCAAGATCCAGAAGAAACTATTTTTTTTTGGTAGTCCATCTTTGTTCCATATATGCTTCCAAAGGGGTGAGTGTTGAGGTAATTGTAGAGACTCTAGTTGTGAAATATACCCTTCTTTGACTCCATAGGAGGATTCGCCCCACCCCCTACTATATTTTATGCCTCTATTCCATGGAGTGCATCCTATAGGCACTTGAGAAAGAACAAAGACCAATGGCCTCATCGACTCCAAAGGGGATCCAAAGTTCCATCCCAACCATTTTTCATAATTTTCATCCCAAACTAAAATGTCAAACATAATTTGAAGGTTGTTGTTGTTCATCTAGGATTTGAGGGGAGTTAATTTGGTCTTGCTAAAAAGTGCTTCCTACCCAATAATAATGTCATTTTGGATCCTCAATTCTTTCCCATTACCTGAAATCTATGTGACTTTTGCTTTTATTACTGGAATTGTTGCTTTAAGCAACTTCAATATGTTCAAACCTTTTTGAACCTTTAATGGATTCTCTATACATCCGACTCTTGATCCCTTGAAACATGTCATCCACGATATCTTCTTCCACCTATCCAATCTGCATGGGATCATTCACCAGAGTAGTTTGTCTCCCATTTCCAAATTTATCATAACTAGATCTTTTATTCACAAGCCCCTTGTCCTTTGGAATTCTAACAATGTTCCAATTGATTAGATGGTATTTTTTGTTGTTGGATTTTCCCCTCTACCAAAGAAACTTCACAATGTTGAGGGCGATCTGGCTCATTGATCTGAATTGGATCCTCTCCAAAAATTGTAATAAGCACTAGTTGCTTTCCCTTTTGAAAATATCATAAACATGCCCTTTTTATTTTATTTTGTCTTTTTGGCAAAAAAAGGAATTGGAAACAAACCATTGTGATGATTGGACTTCCAAAGGAAACCCATTAGGCTATAGTGAAGAAGTACATCAACATGGAGATGCAAGGAGAAATAGGGAAGGGAAATAGAAAAAATCAGAGCTTGAAGAAGGTAACTTGCTTGAAGTTTATTGGACGAAGGAGTTAATGAGCCTGTTTATTCTATGTGAAGGTGTCTCTGAGCCATGGCCATTTGCAATTTTGTATTATTAGTGAGTAACAATGCACAAACTTTGTGTATAGCTCACCCTTTTGTAATTTTATCCCGATTATAATAAAAATCCCATTTAAATGTTGATATATATGAGTTACTGTAATCCATGCTTTGGGTATTTTGGTTATGAGTTGCAATGATCTATGCATATTGTTACCCCCCCCCACCCCAGCCTAGGGGTAACTAAGGAGATGATGTCTCAAGGCCTGCAGGTAGTATACATATAGTGTGCCGAGAGATAGGTGACCAATTGAGCTCAGATTGAGTGGATAGAGCCCTTCCTCTTCACCACACATCACCACTCATTGTCAACAACTTAACATCATCCACGACACTAACTTGGTCCATAGAGCACAACAAATCTTGCTTCATGAGGTAACAAGTCTAGTCTCATGGTAAGTGTCACTTTAGTATTTTAAGCATTAGAACTTGTTGCAAAGAGTCCTTTCTTGATTATGGAATGTTTGCTTGGACATTATATCTTTTGCCTTATTTCACCTTGGTGGTTGACATGGTTTCCTAGTAAGTGGGTCACCCTCAGGAAAAAGGGTTGCTACTAGGGGGCCTCCTTGAAGGGTCATCGTACCATTCCCACTCATACTTACCACTTTCCACACCTCTTCCCCTCCATTTTCTCATCTTTTTGGTTTTTGGGTTCATTGATCCCAAGAAGGGCTTGTACCTCATTTCATGGGAAGAAGGGGTTGAAGGCCTAGAGGTGTTGTAGCTAGCACTGTAAAAGTCAAAAGCCATAATCTATCCTTCTAGATGCTCGCCTTAAGGTCCCAAGAGCAATGAAACACTTCTCTGTAAAAATGAAGGACCTTTAAAAGAAAATAAATAAAAATGTATCGCTTGATGGGGGAATGCATTGCAGTGTCCTTTAATTTCCAGTGCATATGGCACTCAATGTATTTTAACTTCAAGTGTCATTGTGGTGCTCTTTTACTTTCCACTGCACATAGCACTCAATGTTCGGACCATAAAAAAGGAAAAGAAAAATAAAGGGCTTGGAAAAATGTTGCATTGCAAATGAAGGGATGCAACACATCCTCCACAAAGGAACCCATAAATGAGATAATATGAGCCCTTGATATGTCGAGAACTCCATTGCCAAAATTACTACCCCAATCCACCTCATACTCACTACATGGCCTAGAGAGGGTCTTATTGGGAAACATTCCTTGACTTGGGGATTGGCCTACCCAATAGGGCACCATGACACCCCTTCCATATCTAAATTTGGCAAATATTATAAGGTCTTTGAGCATTTGTTTGATTTGAAAAGGGGGGACTTAATGCACCTTTTTGGTTGGTTATTTTATTAAACGTGGCTTACTTGGCATGATTCATATGAATTGTCGACCCTTGGAGGGTGTATTTGCTTGTCTTTGCAGGACCTTGCCTGGTGAAAGCTATTCGTGGAGGGACTAAGCCACTTGGACCTTCATAGGGGCATGAAAACCCATTGGATGGATGTTGTGCCCCATGCATTGGAGGCCTAATATGATGAACATTGCACCTTGGGAGACATCTTTACACTTGGACAAGGCCTGGAAGCATAAAGGGGATATGACATCACCCTCCTATGCCCAAACGTCCCTCCTTTGGATCACGGCGTCACACATTTAAGGGGATGTTTTGTCATTTTAATGCACTTGGTGGTGTTGTGGGCTTGAAGCCCCACTCTCTTGCTTGATTTAGGGGTGACGTGGCACATTCCTAGCATGATGTCCTAGCCTTTGGAGACTTATCATCACATGTGGCACCTTGGAGAAGAGTTTTATGGGCTTATGTGCCATCATTTTGTTACTTTTGGTTATTTTGTACCCTATGTGGGCAAAAAGAGCAAATTGATTTGCTAATTGAGCATCGTAACTTAGGTTTTGGCCTAAAATTATGGATTTAATTGTAAAGTGGACAAACTATGACTTGGGTTCTCCTCTATAAATAGAGGCAAGTCATTTTCACTTTGAGAGAATTCATCACTTGATATTATCACTCTTGGATTGAAATTTTGGCCCCCTTGGGCAATTTTCTATCTCTCTTTTCTTGTCATAATGGATGCAACACTTGTTATTTGGAACATTAAAGGCTAGTGACTTCTCTTGGTGGCATTTCTTTGGCAATTTGTGGATGATATCTTGGTAGCACAGGTTTCTTTCATGCTATCTCTTGGATTTTGGTGAGTAATTTCTGCAATTTATTCTCATCTTGCTTGTTAAATTCAAGAAATCTATCTTAAACCCTAGGAGTAAAAGGGCTTACACCCTCCACCAAAGATCATTTCTTCTTTGCTATTGAAAGGCTACACAGGCTTGCAACAAGGAGTAAGAGGCTTTACACCCTTGTTGCAAGGCTTAACTAGGGTTTATTTCCCTACGAAGTAAGAGGCTTTACACCCGTGTTGCAAGGCTTAACTAGGGTTTATTTCCCTACGAAGTAAGAGGGTTTACACCCTTAGAGAAACATTAAACCTTAGTTCATCCTAGATTCCAAGCTAGACGATTTGGAAGGATTCTTGTTGGGATTTTTAAGGATTTAACTCTCAACAAAAATCCCTTCTTCCTCTTTGGTTAGTTTTCCTTCCAAGAAAGAGACTCCATTCACCCAATAACTAGGCACAAATATTTGCATTGGAGATTGTTAATTGTTGCATTAGTAAATGTGAAAATCGATGGTTTGGAATTGTTCAAGTTGGATTTGAAATTTGCATACTTTAAAATCTCTTATGCTTCAAGGGTGTCCTGATTGGTCAAGTGATTATTCTGTTGTAATAAATATTAAGCCACAACCATTAGGGTTGCAATATACGCTCTTTCTCAACAAGTTTTCTTCTTTTTTGACCACTGAAATTTGCATGTAAGTAGTGAAATTTGATCTACTTTTCAAGGGTTGTTGATTGGGTGGCTTGCTTGTTGATTTCGTTGGTTGAAAATTGTTGTTGTAGCAATAATAGGCTACAGCCATAAGGCTAGCATAAAATTTTGCTAATAATTCAATTTTACAGCCTTCTTTTATCATCTTATTCATTGTTTCAAGCATTGGATATTATCTCTAAGTTGCATACTAATTTGTCCAATATTATATGTTGATTAGATGATGTATTTTGCAGCTGTTATAACTTTGGCATTGTTGAAATTGTTTATTGCTGAAATTTTGGGACACCAAGGTTTCTTGTTGATTTCCCTCTTGTCTCAGGGCTTATATAATCATATATTGTCTTGGTTTGGCTTGTCTAACATTGTTTTGCAGGTACACAATGTTGGCAACCTTTTCCTTGACCTATACTCATCCTCCATCAAGCCTCAAGACCTTCTAATCGAGATCTATAGGGATGGTTCCTTTAGCTCCTACCCTCTCCCTTTGCAATCCCCCCTAGTGTCACCTGGGAATCCTCCCTTGTGTTGGACTTGTCCATCACTAAAAAGAGGGGGATATCTATTGAGGTGATAGTGATAGGTGTCCCAGTTGTGTCACACACTTTTTGCTTGGGTTTGGCTTTTCCCAAACTACAAATTGTGTGATAACACATACCCCGTTGAAGTGTGTTTTTAGTTTGTAGCACCCATCCACATAATTTAATGTTTGTTGGGTGTTTTTCTTTTGCTTGCTAAATGTTTTATCCACTATGTGGGAAAATCTTCATACCCCTGGGCATTTTATCCTCAGCTTGGG
Organism: Picea engelmannii; assembly: GCA_009831015.1. NCBI lineage: Eukaryota > Viridiplantae > Streptophyta > Pinopsida > Pinales > Pinaceae > Picea > Picea engelmannii. Next base: position 16,485 of record ML849743.1, read on the forward strand.
TGAATTTACATAACCTTGGGTGTTTGGGTTACTGCTCGGGCGAATTTATAGACCCTTGGGTGTGTTATCCTCTACTTGGGTGAATTTACAGATCCTTGGGCATTTATCCTTTACCTGGGAAAATTTACAAACCCTTGGGTGTTTTATCTGTTGTCGGATGAAGTTACATCCCCATGGGTAGTTTAATCATTTGGATGCCTCTACTCACTTGTTGGTTGATTATTTCCAACCTGCAATATCAAAACATGTTTTTATGCTCACAACAACTCTTATGTTTAAAACACAATCCATAGATCCATTTTTGCACACAACCAAATTGTGATTACCTCTTTCATTGATTATGTTGTTGCCTTTGTATGATCAACAACCTATGAGCGAAGAATCTTGAGGTGTATCATCAGTTCTGTAGCAAAGTATTTTTTTTCTAACTCAGAGTTGGATTGCAGAGTGAAATATTTTGTTGTTTGCTACGAAAGTTATTACTATGGAAGCTATTAAGAAGGCTATGAAAGTTATTTGATACTGAAGTTGTTGCTACAGAATCTATTTGCTACGGAAGTTGTTGAAGAGGTAGTGAATTCAAATTACACAAACAACAATTAAAGAAGCATATGTGTTGGTGAGATGGATGAGCCATATGCCTATCGTTTATGGATCATTCATTGTGCCAACGTGTGCAAGCGTGACAAATCATTGATAGATAGGTAGAGCAGATAACATTAATTTAATTAAGACCACTCTCCCCACTGGGTTGAGCCACCGTGACCCCCTTTGACCAAATTTTATCATAATTTTGTCTATTATACTTTACCATGATTGAGAGGAGGGGCTTTTGACAGTGATAGGGATCCCAAGATACCTGAAAGAGGACCAGTTTTCATATAGACAGAGGAAATTGAAGAATTTTAGAAATGGAATGCAATACCTGGGTATTATCTTTCCAACCAAATATTTGATTTTTGGCAGTTGACCAATCATCTAGAGGAATAAAGAAAGGAGTCGAATATTTGATTGAACTTGGAAGCTACGATAACAGAGGCTCCACCAAGAAAAAGTGCATCATCCATGAATTGAGAGTGATTTAGACATTTTACCTCGAACAATCTTGATCCTTGTAAGATTCTTGATAACCCTTTATGATTCAAGCTTTCTGCTAAGAAAATCCACCATAATAATACACAGGAGAGGGGATAAAGGGAAACCTTGCCTCAGTCCTATGCTGCCTTGAAAAAAAGTTGTGGGTTTTTCATTAACAAGAGGGGCCATCCATGGAGTTTTGATGCATGAAGATATCTAGTATATGAATGAAGAATTAAATCCAAATCTTTCCATAACCTTGAATAGATAGGACTGCCTCAGATGGTCAAAGGCATTTTCCATGTCTAGCTTAATTTTCCCATTTTTCTCACTTGCCTCAAAGCTTGAATGGATAACTTCATACACAAGCACAATATTATCAATAATCTACTTATCTTGCACAAACCTCCCTTGATTATCAAAAATGAGTTTGCGCATGATCTTTTTCAACCAAGTAGCTATAATCGTGGTCATGATTTTGTAGGAAGAGTTATAAAGGGAAATGGGTATGAATCTCACAAAAGAAGAAGGGTTCACTTCTTTCAAATTTAATGCCAAGAAGGAAGAGTTATAACTACCCAAATTTGTAGGACCACCAAATTGTGCCCTTAAAAAACACCTTTAGTGTAATTAAAAATCATACTAAAATTCTCCATCTTTGACTTCAACGCCCTCAAATTTAACTCACTTGAAGTTTAGCGAAAACTTGTCACTATTTCTCTTAAAATCCGATGTTGTCAAAAGTGTCGGTGAAGCCTTGGTGACACGTACGTGGAAAGGGCCATGTGAATTTCTCATAACTTCCCATTTTCGTGGCTTTTGGTTAACATAAACTAACATCGAGCATTAATGTAGAGAAGACGATAGTAATTATTTTGTTATCGAACATTATGCAATGAAACCATGTATAATAGATCTTATATCTTTCAACACTTTTGGAACCTAAGCCTGATTTTATCTCTGGTTGAAAAATTTCTCAATGTTTTCAGATTATAAATTTATCCGACCCGAATATATTATTTTCTATAGTATACAATTGTGAAAAAGCAAGGTGATTGGGTTTGTATCAACGCAGATACCAAAGTTCAAAACTCCACAAGTGGATGCAAACAAAGCAATGTGCAAGTCGTGATTGACTTTGACGACATTGATACATCCCTCATAGTGCGAGAGATTCTATAAAAATCATTTCTCAAAAATAAAATAAAATTGTGAAGACAACAATCATTGTTGTCGTCGAGAAATATCCATAACCATTGCAAAAGCTATTGGAGAGCTTGTTAAACAAGTGCTACATGGAAGCGTAGTCCCTGCCAGGTTGGAATGGGAATAAATGCACTGCTACAGTGGGACCGAGTACAGACACGTGGGAAGCATGTTGAAGTACATGTGGTATCCATGCAGAGGATGACTTTGTGGCAACGTGCCACTGGCCAGCCACAAGACATTTGGCTTGTAGATGACCCCCCAGGTTAATATGCGAACGAGGCAGTTTTTACCTGGGGTGTGTATAGTTCAAACATGGTACTTAGAAAACTTCTGTCTAAATGATTTGCAATAAAGGTTCCTGAGAAAAAGGACCAGGAAGCGTAAACATTAAACATTCAAATACAATAGAATATTAATAATGTCTTGCAAAAAAGGTCCTTGGACACAAAAAAAATAACATTTTCGAATTAGTTTTCTTTGAAATTTATCAAAAATAATTTCTGGAATCTGTTTCATATTTCTGAAGCATACACATTAAACATTCAAATAAAATATAATATTAATAATGTCTTGCAACAAAGGTTCCTAGACACAAAAAATTTAACATTCCCGAATTAGTTTTCCATACATATTTCTGGAATCTGTTCCATATTTCTGGAAATTTAAATGCATTTGTCATGTAGATTTGGATTGGGGCTCCCGCGAACCATAAAAAGAAATAAGTACAAGAATTAGGATTGTAGAAAGAAGAAGTGCGCGACGAAGAGAGGAAGACCTGAAAAGAAGAAATTGGAAGTTATGAGTGTTTGGTTAGAGATTTCTATTTAAAGAGGTAGAATAACTGGATTGATAAAGAAAACAAGATGACATCAGTATAGACTTACTATGAAGTTGATGCGTTTTTGTTGCTGTCGTCGACGGTCACTGGAATCGTGCCAACCGGTTGTTTCCCTTCCTCGATGAGGTTGTCAATTCTTCGTTGGAACCATTCTTCAATGTAGCTTCTCATGGGGGCCACATTGATTTCATCCTGGATTTCTATGTCGAAAAGCTCATTTTCTAATTTCCTTAGATCCATAGAAATACTATGCAGAGTCTGTTCAATTTCTTCATTATGTGTCAACTAGTCCAGTAGCTAGCTCTCGAACTCATCTACACGATATTCAAGGATGTCGTAAAACTTTTCGAAAGATGACCCCTTTAAAATATCAAGTTGTTCATCGAAGGCTTCTTTGGTCATTGACAAGGATTTGAGGATTAAGTTTGGGTCTTGAACCTCGTTGGTACTTTCGACTAAGTCTATTTGGATCAAGTTTATGAATAATTCTTCTTTTTCTGATATGGCTTGTTTACATGATTCGACAATGAGCTCCAGATTCTTAACTTTCTTTTGCTAGCATGATTTTTGAGTGCAATACGCATAACACCGAAGAGGGTATGATAGGACAGTCCAAAGGGTAATTTGTATATTGCGGAAGTTCGAGTACCCGCCTATCCGAGAACCCACAATCGAAAAATTGGCTCAAGTATGGAATAGAGAAACGACTAGGCAGATTCATTTTCGCTAATATATTGAAACTTATAATATATATCCCATTGCGTGGCAAGATCTTTTCTGCATGTCTCTGGGCAGAAAAGAGAAAATAAGAGAAGATAAATTTATTTAAATTCGACAAGTCGAGCTTTAATTAAATTTCATTGTCTTGTTGACGCTTTTGCTTTTTAATGGCGGTCAGTACGGTTGTTGCATGATGAACTATTAGCAACAAACCTTGGTCAGACGCGATAAACAATGCCTAAGAATTGGAGATTTCGTGAACCTGCCAACCCGAGGAACCGCGAAAGAGTTTCCATGAAATGGGCAAGTATGGAAAGCCATCGGGCGGGCTTCAGAATTAGGGTGACAATGGTTCCTGAGGAGACGTGACTTCTCGAGGGTCAAATTGTATGTCTCGAGACTTGAATGCAAAATGTGTACCACGGAAGAGAGGATGATATGGGAGTGTGGCGGTCAATTTGTATACGACAGACCCTTTCGGTCATTAATGACATGTTTAAGGTTCATGCACAACGAAGTGCTAGCATTAAATCTTGCCAATTTCATTTCCAAAGAGAAGTAGGAAGGTGGCGGGGACAGGGAACAACAAGTAAGAAATGGCTAATTATCGAAAGCGGTTGGTGATGCTTCCAACGAAGGTGAGGGCCCGAGGGTTAAATTGTATCTCTCAAGAGTGTTGACCACATAACGTGTAACATGGAAGAGGGCATGATGATGCATTCCTGCAGACAAACTGTATATCATGGAACTCTGGGTATTGTTTGCTAGTCATGGAACATTGGAAACACAATTCTAAGCCCGCCAGTCTGGGAACCCGCAATCGAAAAAATGTCTAAGTATGAAACAGAGAAACGGAAGGGCAGACTCAATACACAGTAAATGTACAATGTCATGGAGATACAACGAACTTGGGGCTAAGTATTGAAAGGAACGACGGACGACTAGGCTCGTGACGAGGCATTCCAGCGGACAAATTGTATATTGCGGAACTCCGGGCACTGTTTGCAAGTTGCGGAAGATTCCAAACACAATTTTGAGGTCGTCAATCTGGGAGCCCGCAATCGAAAAAGTGTCCAAGTATGGAATAGGGAAACGCTGGCCCGAACTTTTTTTCACTAGTATATTGAAATTTGTAATAGCTTTGTCATTGCCTGGCAAGATTTTCTTTGCATGTTTCTTGACAAGTTCTGTAGGGATGGTTAGTCCTCAAGACTTTTGCTTATTAATGACGATCCTTACGGTTGTTGCATAATGTCGTTTTAGTATTAAACCTTTGGTGTTGCATATTTGGAAAGAAGTATGAGGATGGCCGAAACATGGAACAATGAATAAGAATTGGAGATTTCGTGAACCCATCAACACGAGGATCCAAAATAAGGTGACAAGGTCTCCCCATAAGATGTGAGGCCCCGACGGTGAAATTGTATCGCTC
>ML849744.1:0-10441 GCA_009831015.1 Picea engelmannii
TCTTTGTCGATGTTGATATTGGTTTTGATATTCGTAATATAGGTGTCTAATCACGCGAAGTGTTTGAATTATATAAATAAGCTAACTTGTTAGCTTGTTGATGGCCAATATGAGGGTCATGGAACTTAATCCAGAGGACATAACATTTTTATGTTTTGGTATAAGCTTTGAGTATTCCATCTGCACCATTCACCAAGCCATTCCGTGAATGATAGTTGCAGGCATATATTTCAACTAGCATGTCTAATTTCAAGACAAGTTGCAAAGGCAAAGTGGTTGTATGTTGATGACATGGTACATTGCCATGGTTGTCTTCTTCAAGGTCAATTGAATTGATGATGATATCATTGCTAGGCATGAGCGATATCATGTACTTATTATGCATTGAACCATCCTTATTCTTGTAGAATAGATAAGGGAAGGTTGGGTTTCTTGGTGCAAGTCACATGCAACTTGAATTGATATATGTTAAGTCATCACATGTTTGGTTGTTTGTCCGCATTCTATTCAGAATTGCAATAAATGTTTCATTTGTCTGGTGCATTGTAGTATGTAATTCGAAGCATTTTATGTTGTCTTTCCAAAATTCATGCCTTATTATTTGCATGTTGACCGTAGGTTGTTCAAATATCAAAGAATATTGTATGGGTTGCGCCCGGTAAAGATCCCCACATAATACCATATCAATGTTCCCAAAGTATTTGGTGTGCACATGTTTTATGTTTCTCAGTCGATTGTCAATGGAATATAAGAAGTGACTTCCAATCAAGGATGCCTCATCTATGAATACAAGTTGTAGTTGGTCATAAAGCTTAGATAAGGTATCTAACATTTCCTTGTTGAGTGGAAGCAAATGTGACTTGTTAAAAGACATTAACAATGCAGAGTGGATGTAACACCTTGTTTCCCCCAGTCTGTAAATATAACTTTATTGGCCAAGAACTATGGAAAACTCTAAGTGTGAATGTTTGATTTGAGTGGACCTTTGTATAAAGGTCGATGAATGTAAATCCTATTATTTTAATAGATTATGGAAACGTGTTGCATGACTGTTGAGAAGGGAACGTGCTAAGAAAGACCACAATTACTAATAGAAAGGCGATGGAGGGGACCTAGAATGGTTGCATTAACTTCCACCTAATCAACACCATGTTGAAATTAATTGCTCAGATCAAAACAAACCTCTGACCTAGGAATGAATTATAGTCAAACGGGTAGGTGGGAAGGCCTCCTCAAGAGTTAATGAGGGGATGGGGCAGACTGCCCATCTGTAAGGCTTCCAGACCTGACTACAGATTGGAGATTCGAGCCACATGCAATCTTGTTGAGCAAGGCAAGAAAAGAAGCAAGGTGTGGGCAGAGGGGACCTACGAAAAAAATGCGGAGACAAGAGCGGAAACTCTCGGGTCCGAGGAAGGATTGAAAGCGAAAAACTGAGTTCTGATCAAAGGGAATGGAGACTGAGTCAGGAGAAGGAGAGTAGCCTTCATCCTCGTCTATTCCTGTATAGAGAGAAGGAGAGTAACCTTCATCCCTAACTTTCGTTGAGCTGGAAGTAAGAGATTGAATCTCAAAGCATCGTGGCCTAAGCTCTGGGGTGGCCATTAATAAATCCATTAGGAGTGATTGAGCCTATGGTTAACTAAGAGACTTGCAGAGCTAAGTGCAAGTGGTTGTAACAGACGGTGGAAGGCTTTGTGCTGTAATGCAAGGAAGAAGGATCTAGCGAGTTGCACAGATCTTCTGTCCTATGCAGAGTAGGGTTTTGGTGGCTCTATGCATGTAACTGACTAACTGAAGCTAATAAAGAAGAAGAGTTGGTGGACGTAGCCCCAGGGTGGGGGTGAACCACGTAAATATTGTGTCTCTCTACTCTGTGTGATGTTTTGGTGCATTTATATGTTATTTGCTAAGTGCTTTGAGATGATCAGATAGATCTACTTATGCTTAGTGCTAATGATATGTGAGAATGTTAGATTTGATCTGTATGAATATGCTTAGTGCTTGATCGGCTAGATCTGATCTATTGACCTATGCTAAGTGCTTAAATACATTAGATCAATGTGAATGTTGTGAAGCTCTATTTTATCAGTGAAGTGGATATTGATTACATATTTAGGAGCTGACGGTGCTAAGTGCTTTAGTAAGTATCATAATCATAGATCTTTGTCCCAACTAAGGTTGCATACACCTGAGTCTTTCAACCACCCCTGCGTCTACCTCAGGTGAGACTTCATCTGCTTCGCAGGTGTTGTTGAAAGGGCCGGTAGTTAGGGTTTTGTTGGTGCATTGTTATAGCGTTGAACTCTGGGTCTGCCCCTGTGCCAACAACAATGCTCAGATGCTTGCAGTCTAGGAAAGAGTGGGGGTCTGGGATTGCAATTCATCTTCTTAAGCCTTGGTATGGTCGACGTCCACAAAGATATGGCTCTTAGGCTCTTTTATTATGGTTTTGTCGTATATGGCATCGCGCGCACTACAACTCCATTCATGCAATCGCAAAACAGACTCCATGATCTGATATGATCTTTTAAAGCAGTGTTGCGCCAAGTTGAAAAATTAATAGAAAAAGTAATGGACAATTTTCAAATAGCCATAACTTTCTGCTCAAGACTCGAAATTGAGCATGGGAGTAGGCGTTGGAAAGGTATTGAACAGTGGAATCTAATTATCCACCCAGAAAATTGATCAAGGCATTCAATTTTTCAGGAAATCAAAAGAAATATTTCTAATATATATTGAACTAGAATGGTTCTATTTTCATGAATTGTTGAAACAGTTAGCCTGACAAAGTTTTGTTGGCTGCACATTTTGCAGAGTTAACAACAAATAGATCAGATCAAGATCAACATAGAGTCCATATTAATGGAAGAGGCATAGGGGATTTACAACCAGGAAGATGAGATCAAAGGGATGGATGTCCATTTGGGCATTGAAGGAACAAACTCCAATGGACATGGAGAAGGAAGAGTTGAAAACATGAATATGGTAGAGACCATTAAAAATTTACAGAAGGATGTTCAAAGCCATAAAGCTGTTAATGAAAGGATTATGAGAGCCAAGGAGCAGTAGGATGACTTCAACATGAAGTTAATGCAGAGCTTGAACAAAATAGAAAAGAAATTGGATAAGGAGAGTGGCTCAAGCAAATATGGAAGTCACATGCCTTCTGATGAGAAAAGAAGAGCAAGGAGTGTTAGCAGACATCACCGCCACTCCCCGAGGCATTCCAATAAGAGGGAACACATTAGCTCAAGTCCATCCCCTGTCAGGAAGCATAAGGGTTCTGGGGTGGATGAGCTACGAGGTGAAATGAACAAAATCAAACCTCCTACATTTGATGGTGAACACAAGAAGGATGAAGATGCAAAAACATGGTTGTTGGGCATGAGAAAGTATTTTCAATTGCATAATTATTCTTCTCATGCAGAAGGAAGAATCGCCATCTATCAACTCAAGGGAAAGGCATCCATGTGGTGGGATCAACTTGTGCAGGTGCATCACATTAAAGATAAAAAGTGTTACTTGGAGGGAATTCAAGAGGTATTTTGAGAAGAAATACTTGACTAAAAGATACTATGATAAGAAAATGAAAGAATTCTTTGAACTCAAGCTTGGTAGTATGATCATTGATGAATATGAAAGATGATTTTTAGAACTGTTGAAGTATGTCTCTTTCATCAAGGATGAGACAGTTAAGATTCAAAAGTATTTGAGTGGATTACCATCATTCATGAGTGACAAAATACAGTATGATGATCCCAAGACATTGGAGGAGACCATAAGGCGAGCTAAATGCCTATATGATCAGCATAAAGCAAGGCCAACTTTCCAAAAGGCTTGGGAAGACAAAAAGAAATTCAAGTTGGATTAGAGGAAGAAGGGAACTAAGTCACCATTCTTCAGAAATAATCCTTAGGGACATCCAACTTCTAGAGAAACCAAAACGATTGAGGCAGGAGGTCAAAGGCCAAGGCAACCACCTATTCAATGTTGGGGATGTAAAGGAGATCATATGTTTAGAGATTGTTCTCACAGAGGTGAAAAAGGGAGGATTGTTCACAATGTTCAGCAAGCTGAAACAATGGAGGACATGGGCATAAATGTACCAAGGATCTATGCAGCCTTGGACAACAGGCAAGCAAAGTATCAGTCACATATGATTGAAGTGGAAGGTATGATCAACAACCAAGCAATTGTTATTTTAATTGATTTAGGAGCTAGTCATAGTTATATAGATCCTAAGATGGTGGAAAGTTTGCAATTGCCAAGAAGCAAGCATGGAAGGTCTTGGTTGGTGCAGCTGGATACCAGAGCCAAAAGAAAAGTTAATGAGATGGTTAAGTCATGTCTTATGGACATGATTGGGCTGAACACCACGACAGATTTGAACATCTTGCCTTTAGGTTCCTATGACTGTCTAATTGGGATGGATTGGTTGGACCAACATCATGCCATCCTAGACTATCATAACAAGACATTTAATTGCTTGGATGAGGAATGGAGCCTAAGAAAAGTGAAGGGAATTCCCAGGGTAGTGAACATCATAGAAATTTCAGCATTGCAGCTGGATAAATGTTACAGAAAAGGGTGTCAAATATTTGCAACACATATGGAAGAGACACCTAAAAATAAGGTGCCAAAATTGAAAGATCATGCAGTCCTGGAAGATTTTGAAGATGTGTTCAAGGAGGTACCAGGACTACCCCTAAAGAGAGATATTGATTTCTCTATAAATTTAATGCCTGGAGCACCTCCAGTGCCAAAGACTCCTTACAGAATGAGTACACCAGAGCTGAAGGAGTTGCAAATGCAACTTGAAGAACTTCTGAAGAAGGGGTATATACGCCCAAGTGTGTCACCTTGGGGTGCCCCAGTCTTGTTTGTGAAGAAGAAAGATGGGATACTAAGATTGTGCATTGACTTCAGACAATTGAATAAAGTGACTGTTAAGAACAAGTATCCTCTGCCAATGATTGATGATCTTTTTGATCAATTGAAGGATGCAAAGATATTTTCAAAGATAGATCTCAGGTCAGGATACCATCAGGTAAGGATTAAAGAGGAAGATATTAGCAAGACCACCTTCAGGACAAGGTATGGTCATTATGAGTTCACAGTAGTGCCATTTGGGTTGTCAAATGCACCAACTATTTTCATGTGCTTAATGAATGGTGTTTTCCGAGAATATTTAGACAAGTTTGTCATTGTATTTTTGGACGACATTCTTATATATTCCAAGTTAGAAGAAGAGCATGAACATCATTTGAGAATGGTGTTGCAAGTATTAAGGGAGCGTCAGTTGTATGCCAAATTAAGCAAGTGCTCATTTTATCAGAAACAAATTCATTATTTGGGGCATATTATTTCAAAGGATGGGATAGTAGTGGATCCTAAGAAGATAGAATACATTAGAGAATGGTTAGCGCCAAAGAACATGATAGAGGTTAGATCATTCATAGGCCTTGCAGGTTATTATAGGAGATTTATTGAAGGATTCTCAAAGATTGCACACCCAATCACTTCTTTGCAAAGAAAGGGTGTGAAGTTTCAATGGACATTGGATTGTGAAAAGAGTTTCCAACACTTGAAACAATTATTAATGAGTGCTCCAATACTAAGGATTGCAGACCCAAATGAAGACTTCATTGTATGCACAGATGCATGTAAAGAAGGACTTGGTGGAGTCCTCAGTCAAAATGGGTTTGTTATATGTTATGAATCAAGGAAGTTGAAGGAACATGAAATACACTATGCCACTCATGACTTGGAGCTGGCAACCATAATGCATGCCTTGAGGAAATGGAGACACTACCTCATGGGGAAGAGGTTTGAGCTGAGAACAGACCATAATGGTCTGAAATATTTATTTGATCAACCAACTCTAAATGCTAGGCAAAGCATATGGTTATAATTTTTAAGTGAATATGACTTTGATATAAAATATATCAAGGGGAAAGAGAACAAAGTGGTTGATGCACTCGGCAGAAGAGTGCATGAATTGCATGCTACAACCATTAGCATGTACCAATCAGATCTGAAAGACAAAATTATAGAGGCTTCCAAATCAGATTTGCAATATAAGAAATTAGTGGCAAAATTACAACAAGGTAATTTGCAGCAGAAAATGGAAGAATACAAGCTAGATAATGACGAAATTCTCATGTACAGGGGCATAATTTACGTACCAAATTCTAATGAATTGAAAAATATGATATTGGGAGAAATGCATAATGTACCTTATGTTGGGCACCCAGGATATTAGAAAACTATTGTAGCTGTCAAAAGCCAATATTATTGGCCAGGCATGAAGAGAAAGGTTGTTGATTTTATTGCCAAATGTTTGGAATGTCAAAAGGTAAAGGCTGAGCATAAACACCCAGTTGGTTTGCTACAACCATTACCCATTCCTGAGTGGAAATGAGAAGTTGTAACAATGGATTTCATTACCAAATTGCACAGAACAAACAAGCAACATGATTCTATCATGGTAGTGGTGGATAAGCTTACTAAAGCTGCCTATTTTATTCTAGTTAAGCTCACTCACAAGGCAACCAACATTGTTGATGTTTATATGAGAGAAATAACTCGATTACATGACATACCCAAGACAATTGTGTCTGACAAAGATCCAAAATTTACCTCAAAATTTTGGAAAGGATTATTTAATGGATTTGGCACAAATTTGAATTTTAGTACAACTTATCATCCAAAATCTGATGGAAAAACAAAGAGGGTGAATCAAGTGATTGAGGATATGTTGAGGATGTATGTGACGGATAAACCATCAAAATGGAAAGACTACCTACACTTGGTAGAGTTTGTTTATAACAATGGGTACCAAGCATCTTTAAAGATGAGCCCATTTGAGGCACTTTATGGCAGAAAGTGCAACACACTAGTAAGTTGGGATAACCAAACAGATATAGCAGTGGTTGGGCCAGATTTGCTTAGGGAAATGGAGGAGCAAATGATAAAAAAAAATACAAAATTTAAAGGCTTCCCAGGATAGACAGAAAAACTATGCTGATAAGGGCATAACGCATAGGGAATTTAAAGTGGGAGACCATGTATTTTTGAAAGTGAAGGCCAACGAAAGTTCCTTGAAGTTGGGAAATTGTTCCAAGTTGGCAACTCGCTATTGTGGGCCGTTTGAAATCCTAGAAAGGATTGGTCTAGTAGCTTATATTATTGCATTGCATGCATCTATGACTGTTCATAATGTATTCCATGTATCATTACTTAAGAAATATATACCTGATGCTAATCATGTTATTGATTGGAATGTGATTCACGTGGAGCAAGAAGGCACTTTTCAAGTGCATCCGGTACGCATTCTGGACTGGAAAATCAAACAGCTCCGGAATCGAGCCATAGGGCTTGTAAAGGTCCAATGGACCTTGTATGGTCCTGAGGATGCTACTTGGGAGCATGAGGATGCAATACGGGCAGAATACCCACATCTTTTTGAGGATTTTTGAAATTTTGTTGTATATGGGTACATGATGCATTGAGGACAGTGCATAAATAAGGGGAGTGGATTGTAATATCCTTAGGCCGAACCCAATTGTAATGTAAATGAAAATGCACTTAAGCCGATGAGTTGTTTGATATCTTTTTGGATGCACCTTTCATGGCATAGTGCGCGCATGTACTGCGTAGTGAAATGATGAAGTGTGCACATTCTTGGATACCATGCGCAACAACTTAAGTGCGCGTAATTTTGAGGCCATGGAGCCTTTATGTATACGATACATTTTACAGGCTGGTGAGCCAGTCATTATAAGCTACGATGCTTATGTTTTGATTAGGCTGGAGAGCCTAGTTATTAAAGGCCAGTGCGCCTATTTTTGTATACGACTCATAATTAATATAAAATACATTGGTGCGCGCAGACCGACCACGATAAAAGAGATGGGGGACTAAACTCCACTAGTTGGGAAAGGGTGGGGCCTAAAAGTTAAGGAAAAGGGCTAAGCTAGGGAGCTTAAGCCAAAAATGAATATTATATTAATATTTCTTAAATCATAAAGTATGGATAATTATTTTATCCTAAGTTCTAAAGTTGGGGACACGTGGGCCAAAGTAGTTCCTAACATGACAAGTGTGAAGTTGGGGACATGCACACATATTGTTGGGACTTAGTTCATTTCCTATCATTTTTTCCATCACTTTTCCATCATACAGTCAATCATCCATGAGCATTCACACACCCATTGAGCTATCCTTCGTACCTTCATGACTGTACCTGAACCTGTATCCATAACCATACATGTTTGTGTAGCTGGTTAGCTTGGGAGCTGGATTGAAGAAGCGAGTTATTAGGCCCGTGGGATATTGAAGAGGCGGGTTGTCAGGCATGTGAGCAATTTTCTGGGTGAGAAAATTGTCGTGAATTGATTTCCTGAAGGTGCTAAACTGCAGCTACAGTGCTTTGAGACTTCCTGTCCGACTTGTTGTTGAAGCCCGGAAAGGAAGTGGGGCAACTGAAGGACTGTTGAGCAGAGAAGGGGCACACTTCTTGGGTGGGACATGCATGTGGGGAATGAGGGACTGTAGGCTGTTAGTTTGAGTTGGCACCTGTGACAGAGTCTTTCTTGTTGTCTATGAGCCTATATCCTGGTTAGGAATCCCTTTACCCGGGTGGAGTTTAGTCCCAGCTTGGGAGTGACTCATTGTTGAGAGTGATGAACAATGTGGTCTAAGGCTGGGAAGTTCGTGGAAGGTCTGCACACAGTTGATGATATTCTTACAAAGATAAGTGTCAATTGTGTGAGAAATTTACATGCTGTATTATTATTTATGTGTTTATTTTTATGGGTATTGCTTATATATGTTGCATGTATATGTTTACTGTTATTTCAGTATGAATCCATGCAATTACAGAATGTATTTGTCTATTTACGTTTTATATGTAAAGCTTCCGAAAAATTTCTGTGTGTATATATTTTATTTGCATGCAGTTGGCAAAATATTTTTTGTGGCATAGCTCAGTTGGATGCTGAGTAGGTTACGGTGTGTTCCGCTGAGAGAACAAGAGCATTCTCTCATGTAGCGTGGCCCAACCTGGGTGGTTGGGGTCATTACAATCGGCCCTCCTGGTAAACCAGAAGATAACACACCACACAGAGTGTACTGCGTAGTCTCACCCGAGATAGTTCTATGGGTGACTACAATGCTCAGATGCTTGTAGTCTAGGAAAGAGTGGGGGTCTGGGATTGCAATTCATCTTCTTAAGCCTTGATATGATCGACGTCCACAAAGATCTGGCTCTTAGGCTCTTTTATTATGGTTTTCTCATATATGGCATCGCGCACACTACAACTCCGTTCATGCAATCACAAAACAGACTCCATGATCCGATATGATCTTTTAAAGACCATGGTTGAGTTTTAAAACACGAGTTCGTTAACCAATTAAGAAGTGATGAAAGAAGCATAAACTAATGAGATATCATAACAGTCATAATAATAAATGCAGATTAGAAAGCAAACATAAGGAGCAACAAACCATAACACCAAGCTTGATAACGGAGTTCGGCAAGGTTTCCTACATCTCCGGGCCTTTGTCTCAGTGAGGGAGGCTTTCTTATTAATTTCTTCAAATGCTCAAAATGTACATAAAAATTGCATCAAATGGATTTTATACCGGTCTCACTGTGTTCTGCTCGACCTTAGAAATCCAATGCAACTGACGACATTGAAAAAGATTGAGTGTAGTTCCCGAAAATGTCCTCCAAAGTTTGCTTGACTTGCTGGTTTTTTTTGACATAAAATGAACTGTTCTACATAATTTGACATAATTCGACCTATATCCTGAGTGATAATTCCTTTTGGTTAAATAGAATGTGATTGTGGGATCAAATCCCAACAACCCACAATTTCGTGGCATAAAATATGAGTTTTGTACCTTTTTATAAGGTATATCCAAACCATATAATATATATATATATATATATATATATATATATATATATATATATATATATATATATATATATATATAGTGACAAATATCCTAGATCGTGTCTTTATATGGTTTTCATCCACATAACAATATCTCTGGCATAAAATAAAGTGATTTTAATATGGCATATCCAAACCATATTACATATGGTTTTATAACCATAATACCACAACGTGGCACAACTTTAAAAAAAAAACACCTTCAATACCATAAAGTAATGGATACGAGCATAAAGTAAGGGAGGCTCTCGGTTTATCACTGTGATAAAGGAAAAGAGAGCCCTATCACCTTTTATAACATTTTCAAATTATAATGATCTCCTCAAGTTTTTGTTGACAACATAGTAAGGTTTACTTGATCTCTTCTTCAAAGAGTCCTCTAGCTAGAGTGGTCAACTTTTTCTCCTCCTTGAAACTCTATGGTAATTGTATGTAATGGTCCCTTCTTTGGCCAACGCTGATTTTGCTCACCCAGC
>ML849744.1:14098-28030 GCA_009831015.1 Picea engelmannii
TCAGTGGAGATACAGTTCTGTGCACTACCCAATACAGTGGAGGTATGACTTTTCCTACTATAGAGAAATATATTGAGGCCTTAATGGTAGAAGATGATGAGTTGGGCTGGAAACAGGCGAGACTATTCTCTACTATCGATGCACTAGGTGGATCTCGGGGCCCATAAGCTCCTACAACTGCTCATCGGTTGACGCAGTTAGACTTTTCTTCTAAATTACTGACAAAAGAAGCTTCCATTCCTCATAGTCAGAGGTCAGGGGATACCTTACACTCTGTTTCACCTTCTATAGACCCTGTCTTCCATCAGAATCTCCTCTCCACTACTCCTTCACAAGTCTGGAGACCAAAGGAGAGTAATACTAACCAACCACAATGAGCGAGGTCTATTAGTAAACCACTTTCTTCGGGCATCAGAAGAAAATCCTGGAAACCAAATAAAAAGATTAGAAAGATGGTTTTGCGTGCAAACGTTGGTTTAGAGGAAGCTTGCAGGTTTGCACTTTGTGGGTTGGTTGGAAGGTATGCATACGCCCATCTAAGTAAACTTGACATAAAGGTCTGGGTTAATGAGCATTGGCTTCCATTGTTGGGTTATGCTCCGGACATTGTCCCTCTTACAAAAGGGCGGTGGGGATTCGTTTGTAAGAACCCAAAAGATGTGGGTCGTCTACTGGAAAAATCGTGGATCAATGGAGGCAATAGTTTACTTCTGAAGAGGTGGAGAGTGGCTTTTGACCTAGTGACAGAAAAATTCCAATTCCGTCATCTTTGGTTATTTCTTCCAGGGCTCCCCATCCATTTGTGGAATATTGATGCATCAAGAGTGATTGGGGAGGCTTTGGGGAAGTTCATTGCAGTGGACCCATCTTCCCTGGAAAACTCTTCCAGAAAAATGGGCAGGGTATTGATGGAAATGGATATTTATGGTGGGTTACCTGAAGTGTTGGACATTGAATGGAGAGGGAGACATATTATTCAGAAACTTGATTATCTTGGGATCCCATTTTGCTGCATCCGCTGTAGAGCGACGAGACACCTTCGCCGTGATTGCACAGGATTGGATCTTGAAGAAACTTTGAAGGACACTCTACTACAAAGAGAATCCCTAGAACATGATACTGAAGTGGACTCTTTTGGTTTAGGTTTCCCCTTGGAACTTGCTTCAGACTCACAGTTGGATTCTTCGACGCTTACGGGTAAGCTTCAAAAACACTGCCCAGCTCTCTTCTTTTCAGTGTCACTCTGGGAAAGAAATGCGCTGGAAAATTCTCAATGGTTACTTCTTTCTGCTACAACAACGTCTGGTCTGCTCCCTGGAGGGTTGGGTAACAAGCAACAACCCTTGCCGGCCACACAAAGGGCCCTTGACTGTGCTTTGAAAAACTCTCCTCGCCACCTTGAACACCTTGATACTCCTCGTTTCCCTTCTTTGAAGGCCCCACTAGAGACCTCCATTTCCACTCCGTCTGAGGTTATTACTTCTTTAGGGATGGGTCCTGGCCTCCCCGACCTTACTACTTTTCCCCTTTCCTCTACTCTCGAGCCACGACCTTCATTTTCTAGTAGCTCACACTTGGCCTTTCCCCTTTTTGATCCTTCATCGCCGAGCCCTTTAGAATCTCCTTTACAGGCTGGCTATAGATAAGAGGAGGTAGATGAGCCTTCTCTTAGAGTTGTCCTAAACTCACTAATGCCTCACTCTCAGGATCCTACCTCTGCCATTAAACTACCTATATTTTCTAGGAAAGCCGTCATAATTCCTGTTGAGGGCTCGGAGGCATCGATGTCTGGGGGTCATTCACTTGGTATTGGCAAAGATTTTGCTTGGTCCCGGGGCTTAAGCATTGAACACTCACCTATAAAGACCAAAAGTTCCCGAAAAAAGCTGGCGGCCTTAGCTTCTCAAACTGACTTATCTATTACTCCTTCCATAGACTGTGGGCCTCTTAGAGCATACAAAGCCCTGGCGAGGATTAAATGATGTTGTTGATCTCATTGAACATTTGAGGGATTGGAGGCCCTCTCAAAGTGGCCTCACTTAGGAGACTTTTGGATAAGTATCAACCAAGGATTATTTTTCTGCAAGAGACTTTAGCTCTAGCACAAAAAGCTAGATATTTCCTCCTTGCTCTTCGACCGAATTGGTATTCAAGTGGGGTAAATGCATTGGGTACTTCAGGGGGTCTGTTGGTCACCTGGGATCCTGTTTACTATGACTTAACTCCTTTTTTTACCAATGTTGATATACTTTTAATAGGTAAGTTCTACTGTGATAATCAAGATATTGCTCTATTGAATATTTATGGCCCCTGCACAAATAAGAGATCCTTCTGGCAGTCAGTAGCGGACGAAGGCATATTGACTACAACGAACCTTATCATTGTAGGGGATTTAAATTTTGTTTTATCTCCTGATGAAATATGGGGGGGGGGAATTATTGTGGCGGACTGACAAAAGAGTTTTACAGAGACATCTTCCAGTCAAACTTTATAACTGATATAAAACCTGCAAAATTGGTTCCTACTTGGAGGAATGGTAGATCTAGAACTGATGCAGTTGCAAGGAGACTAGACAGATGCTATGTTGTCGAAGACTTATTAATTGAGGTTGGATTATACATATCTTGGTTCGATTTCCCCTATATTTCAGACCACGCCCCCATATTTCTCCAGTTAGACTTTTTACCTTTACACAGGGCGTACCCATTTAAGCTAAACTCTCATTGGTTAAAGAAATAAGATTTCACAGACTTAGTCATGAAGTTATGGAAGGACCCAACATTTTGTTCTGAAAGGAGCAGTCAAAAACGTCTGGTCTGGAAATTAACTGTTATGAAGTCACTTGCCAAACGATGGTATAAAGAAAGCAAACAAAGGAAATTGGAGAAATTAGAGCCATTGGAAACCGAGATCAGGGATTCGATTTTGCGCCTGGTGGACGATCCAACAAATATTGAAGAAGGTGGAATGATCAAACTTCGAGAGTTAGAAAGGAACGAGTTACTTAGAGGACAAGAAGAACTATGGCGGCTCCGTAGCAGGGCCATTTGGCTCTCTAGTGGGGATAGCAATACAAAAAAATTTCACAGAGTGGCTAGTAACAACAGATTCATAAAACATATATGGGAAATTTCTGATGATAGTGGACAGATTTATAAAGAAAAGGAAACCATCAAAGCGACGACTTCCCAACATTTTAAAACTTTCTATAAAGTTGGTGTTGAAATAAATATAACTGAACAACTCCAGCTGGTGGATTTATACCGTCAGATGGTTTGTGAGGAAGAGTTAATTTCATTATTTAAACCTGTGACTTTAGAAGAATTTAAACAGGTACTTTTCCATTTCAAAAAGGAGAAGAGCCCTGGACCAGATGGCTGGTCCTCATAATTCTTCATTTTCTTCTTCGATATTGTTGGCGAGGACCTCCTCGACATGGTGGAGGAATTAAGGAGATATGGGGTAGTGGAGAACAATTTAAATTCTACTTTCATTACACTAATTCTGAAGGACAACAAACCACTTACCTTTGATGATTATCGACTGATTTCTCTCTGCAATTTGTGCTATAAAATTATATCAAAGATCATTACAAATCAAATCAAGCCTATTCTTTCTAAATTCCTCTCACCAGAACAACTGGGGTTTGTTCAAGGAAGGAGGATTCAAGATGGAGTTGGTTCAGCCCATGAAAGCATACACATTATAAAAAAGAAAAAATTGAAATCTATGGTCTTAAAACTGGATTTAAAGAAGGCTTTTGACTGCATTGATTGGCAATTCCTAAGACTGATATTGATAAATGCGGGGTTTGGGATACATATGGCCAACTAGATTATGGCTTGTGTAACTTCACCAACATACTCAGTATTGATAAATGGCGAGGCTACATATTTTTTTAGAAGTGGCAGGGGATTGCGCCAAGGTTGCTCGCTATCGCCACTACTCTTTATTCTTATCATGGAGGGACTCACCTTACTTCTAAAGAAAGCCATCAGGGAAGGTAATGTTATAGGTATCAAGGTTTCTCACCTACAAAAAATTTTACATCTGCTATTCGTTGATGATATTATCATTATGACTAAAGCCAATTTTCAAGAATGGTGGAAAGTTGACAAATTGATCGGTCTCTTTTGTAAAGCTTCTGGATTACTGGTAAACAAAACAAAAACTACAATACACCATGCAGTACTTTTGACAACAAAACTGGTATCCTTCCAGAATAGTCTTCCTTATACCTTCAGTGAGTTATCTTCGGGCTTCAAATATTTGGGCTACTATCTCAAGACTGGAGCACACAAAGCAAAAGATTGGGATTGGTTGGCGGCCAGAATAACCAAAAGGATAAATAACTGGTGTAATCGTTGGTTTTCATTGGGTGGGAGATACATTCTTATTAAATCTGTTTTGGAGGGACAATCAGTCTATTGGATGCCACTGTAATCTATTTCGCGATCAATGCTAGCAAAGATCAGAAAATTGATGTTCCATTTCCTTTGGAATGGATAAAAAGACACTCAACACTTCCACCCGTGCAGATGGGATGTTCTCTCCCGAACAAAGAAAAACGATGGTTGGGGTTTAAGAAACCTTCTCTTCTTCAACAAGGCAATGACAGTTTGCACTTTTTGGAGAGTGCTCACTCAGGAGGGCATCTGGCAGAGCATTCTAAAGGAAAAATATTTCCCAAATATATCTTTGATAAACTAGTTTAGATTGGTGGAACACAATACCAAAGGCGCGTCCAGAATATGGACTAGCTTAGTTCGATCGGTACACATCATTAAACAGTGGTTGAGCTGGGTGCCTGTCACTGGTCAGCATATCCAAATCAACAAAGACAAAATCATAGGTATGGGGGAAACTGCACTCCTCTCTGAAGAAACGATTGCGTGCTTGCATAAAAAAAAATGTAATAGTATTAGCAAATGCAACGACCATCTCCAATCCTATTACATTGATGGAATCATGGCTCGATGGCACAATTTTGGGGATGACGAATTCTCAAAAGGCAGAATGGGACACTTTTTGCTTTCAATTATATGCTATTGGGGTTTCTCTACAAGGTAAGGAAGACAATTTTTTATGGACAAGAGGAGATGCATCCGACATCGTTTCAGTTAAAAACATTTATAAAGAAATTCTTTCAACACTTAATCTCTCGGCGCAAATAGGATGGAAGCTATCTTTTTGGAAGTGGAACGTCCAGTTAAATATGAAACTCTTTATCTAGATGGTTTTAGAAAATAAAATTCTGACCTGGGAGATGTTAAAGAGGAAAGGCTGGCCGGGACCGGGCATTTCAATTCTCTGCAAGAATAACAATGAAGACTGCGATCATTTATTTGTTAAGTGTCCTTTCGCCAAGACTGTTTGGGCCAGAGCGACTACCTATCTCAGTGTTCAAAGCCGGTGGGAGGGGGAAAACTTCAATTTGGTTTTTACTTCCTGGGTTCTAGATAAAACTGTGCCCACAAATCTGGCAGTTTTGGTATGCTAGTTTATCTGGCTTGAAAGGAACCAGGCATTATTCGAAGAAAAGCAACCATCCATTGGGGTTGTAAGTTGTAGGATCATTGGGGTGTACAACCCTTGTTCACATCAACATAAATTATTTGCCAAGTACAAGAGACCTCTCATATATTCGGAGGATTTCACTGTCGCTTTCTTTGATGGGGCATCAATCAGAGGAGGCATAATTTGTGGTGCGGGGGGAGTGATAAAACAACCTGATCAGGAAGTAATCAGATGGTTTATCAACTGCGGGAGGGGTACAAATACCAAAGCAGAATTATTTGGTGCATGGGTGACACTTATGCTTGCAAAACTATGGGATATCAATAGACTAAATCTTTTGGGTGATTCTAAAGTCATAATAGATTGGCTGAACCAAAAAACTAATCTACATGCTACTAAAATTGAAGGCTAGATGCACAGGACAAGATTGATCACCAGAGATTTCCAAGAAATAAAGTTCACACACATTTTTCGGGAACACAATAAAGAGGCAGATTCCCTTTCCAAGCAAGGATTGCTGGAACAAAAAGGAATACTAACTTTTTTCTCAATGATTGATGGGAGGACTGGTCCTAKGTCTCAGATTATTCTATTCTGAATGCCTTTTTTGTCTTTTTCTTRTTACTCATCCCTTGATTGTGGAGTGTGATATATAATCCTTGGTATTGATATGGAATACTATTAGTTTWATATYCGGGTTGAACTAGAGGGAGACTTGGAGTCCCCGGATATATGAAAGAACTCTTAGTTTGACTTTTTTGTCRKATTGTAAATCTATTTTTTCAGCGGAGATAGCCTYTGGGAAGCTTCCTGCAGATGTAAATGAATTTTTATTAATACAAAAATTCGAGCGAATTTTCATTTGGAAAAAAAGGGATACGAGCTTTTTAATATGGTTTAACAAACCATATAATATGGTTCTAATAACCATATTTGATATATGGTGGCAAAAACTTTGTAACGGGTGCATTTCATTTGATAACCTCCAGTCTAGCGCCTTGTTATCTGGTAACATATATGCATAGGGTGCGATTTTATAACCATATAATATATGGTTAGCCCCCTATATATGAACGTGGCATTAAACTCGGTGCCACTCATATGGTTTAAAAAGCATTTAATATAATGTGCCATGAAACTTTGAGTTAGCACTTTTTTATGCCACAAAATATTAAATTGTTAATAAATATAACAATGCCACATCATATTAACACAATAACCTGTCCAGTCACCATCCACTGCTACATGTACTTTAATACTTCCACGTCATTCTTTGATCACTTTGACTTTTTTACCTGTTTATGCAAAACTTCCTAATGCGATAACTTTCGCATACGATGTCGGATTTACAATCCGTTTGCATCGTCGGAAAGCTTGCGACGAGCACTGTGCGATCATGTCATTGTCTTGAGCATTCAAAAAATTTGATTTTTGAGCCTTTTTGGATCCATTTTGGATCACTCCACGACCTTTGTGAGGTTGACTAGATCGCACCAGGCTCTTTAGCTTGCGATCTAACCCCCAAGGTCTAGCTACTTTACTCTCCTACAGATCAAAAACTTACAAAATTGGTATCTGATCTTACAATCATTCTCCTAGCCAAGCAAAACAATATTCTCTCACATTTTGGAACCCCGATCTTGACCTTCTAGGTACTTCTTTATACTTATTTTTGGCTTATCATCCATTACAATCTCTTACAAAAACCCTAACCCTAATGTGGTTAGGTTTTCCTTCATGCACGCTTTGCATGATTTCCTCCTTTGCATGCGACTTTCCCTCGCACGTGCTGCTTTTCCTTCCAGCTGTATTTTTCTAACTTAAGCTTTACTTTCCAAAATTGGATTCTTCCTCAAAATTGGCATGCACCCAACATGCCCCCAACACTGACATGTGGCTCATCCCGAGCCACTTAGGTAGTGCGCGCTCCCTCGACAACCTCTGCTAGGTTGTGTAACTTGTCTGCAAGTTCCTTTCCTCTTGCCTGGACCTATGCGACCTTATCTGTGAGTGCTTCTAATGCTTGCGATGTGATCTCCTCCTGGATCATGGTTGTTTACTCTGCCTGTGTTTGCGCCATGTTCTTCTTCTCTTTCTCCAATTGCGTGATCATCTCCACTGCTTGCTCTTGAAGAGGTTCCATCTACGCCTGTATTTCCTACTTCTGCATCTGTGCTTCTTTTAATTCTGCCTGCAGCTTCTTCATATCCTGCATTCCTTTCAAACGCTCGGTGATGCTCATTGTCTTTTTCATCTACTTGAGGTCCTGGATTGCTGCACTTATTCTTTTTTCCTCTTGGTCCCACTGCTAGACCTGCTCATCCTCCTCCAGGGATTTCCAAAGTTGCGCTGCTTTGTCAAACAATCATGCTGATGTGTTAACTTGTTTCTCCATCTCTTCTAGTTGGATTGCAGCTTCTGCTTTCCTCTGCTCTCGGACCTCAGGCGGGGTAGTGGGACTGAGATTCTCTTTTAGCTCCTTGATCTCTTTCCTATACTGGTCAATTGTCTGCGCGATGAGGTTAATCTTATCCTCCGTGCTTCTCTCTGCTGCCTGTGCGCTATTGGGGATTTGGTTGTATGTCGTTGTCAATCCCTGCTCTAGCCTGTCTGCACGTTCTTTCTCCTCTTCCTTTTCGACAGTCAACTAGTCGCATGTGATCTGGAGCATCTCTGCGACCCCTCTTCCCACCTCTATATTTGTGGCATCTGTGCAAGCCCTAGAGTGTACTTCCTGCACGACGCTAGCTTGTAGCCCATATAATGTCTTTGTGGGGATATGAACCATCGCCAACTCTACTTGTTCCACCTCTTCTAGGGATTTTTGCGTCGTCTCTTGGTTGAAGTTGATCACTTGACGTGTTACCGTGAATGTCTCCCTACCCTGGATGACGAATTGCATGGTCTCCTTGCTTTCTCTCTGTGAAGATGGCCTCTGTGTCTCCTCCTGTGGTCGTGCAACGGTCTATGACTCGACCCAGTTCTGTAGATGTTGGATGTTTGCGTGAACCTCTAACAGCTTAGCCATAATCTGCTCCCTCTGTGCCTCTATTGTTTTGACCACTTCCTTACTCCTGTCTTGGACCTTATCCGTGATGAGCTCTGCATCATCCCATGTGAGGGTGATGTCAGGGTCCTCTGTTTTGTACTTCCTCTTCTTGCACACATATTTTCCTTGCGCGGGCTTCCTTGCCGTTTGTGAGGGTGGTGCCTTTGTCATTGTTTCTTGGCCTCCTTCCGCTTGAGCTTGTATGGTCTCCTTTGGCCCCGTCTGCGCCTGACTTCCTGTTCTTGCTGCTGTGGGTGTTCTCCTTGACCTTTTTGGTACCGCGTTGCTCCCGCTTGGTAGGGTTCGCACTGTAGTTGTTTGAGTTTTATCCGCCGGGCTACCTATCCTCGTTGATGAGCCTGCATCAGCCTTTTCCTTAGGCTTGGAGGACTACACCGTGCCTGTCCTTGTTGTTGGTTTTGTTGCAGGTGTTTGCCACTGAGAGGGCCAGTCCTTGATAATCCACTCCATCTCTTCCCTAGTGACGCAATATTTCATCTTCAACCATGCCTTTTTGGGATCCCTCATGGCTTGGATCCATAGGTGATGTCAGGATGTATTGAACTTAGTTATCCCCTCTGTTTCCTGCACGAACTCCATAGGCATGCATCATACATTTGTTGTGCGTTGCTAGATTTCTTCTAGAAGCATGGAAAACACAATGTTGTTTTCCTGCTGCATCTTGTTACCCTTTGCCTACTAGAGAGACTCATTCCTGCTGCGTAGCATTTGCCCACTCTATTTAAGAATGCAAAGAACTTGGGCTCCTACCACCCTGCCAGAGCTATTGATATTATCAGCCAGGAGTAATGGAATCTGGTTCCATTGTCCTGCGCATCACGATAGTCAAGTAGGAATTGGTTCAGCAGGTACGACACCCAGCTGAACTTCATCCCCTTCACGCACTGCACTGCTATTGCGATCATTCCTGCTAGCGCTTCCTCTCTGTGACATTTTCTTAGCAGCTTGCACGCCATTAGCTTATTGGTGAATCTTATGGCATCGTCATTGATTTCTTTGATGATGATGCCTCTATTCCCCTTGGTCGTGCCGAACTATGCCTTCACTTTTTCCGCCAGTTCTTTCTCAAGTGCTTTGTTTTCCAAGAAGTCTTCTGGTGGTGTGTCAACTATAGGTAATCCTGTTATTTTGGAAATTAATGCCACGTCTATTTGCACTAGTCTATCCATCCAAAGAATGCCTCCATGGACCTGGGCAACCCACTATTTGAAGCAAAAACCGACACTCTTATCGTGCCTAAAATGTTGTATGTCCAAGAGGTTCATTATACCTGAATTATATAGCCCTGTAATCCACTGCATGGGCTCTAACACTAGCTGTCCTAGGGGTCCAATCTCCTCTGTGTTAATCAAATAGTTTTACTTGGCCAATTCTGGAAATTTGGCCATGTCGCGCACGTCATGGTCCGCGCACCTCAAGTTTGGTACCTTCTGCAACATGTCATCAATAGTGGGGACTGTGTCTGGAAGGAATGGAAGGGTGATTTCCATACTTTTCAAGATCTTTCTTTTCTGCCCCGTAGCAGACGTGCCTACCTCTGCTGCTTATGTGCCCTCTTCTTCCCTAGATGACTCTGGCCTATCGGTTATGTCCTTGAATAGTACTTTGTCTTGTGCCTGGGACTGTCGCAGTCCCATTGTGTCATCTGGTCTTGCAAGCGCTTTGGGGTTAGTGTTTGAACCCCCGTTTTTGACCCCTGAGCTCTGCCCTATCTCTCCTTGCTGCGTTGTAGGGAGCTCTTCCTCGACCTGTGTTGGGGTAATCGATTATGGGTCAAAGGTGGTCACATCCTCGAGCTCAACTATATTCTCTAGCTACTACAGTTGTTCCTTACGCCTTTGTCCCTATCGAGTGACCCGGACAAACTGTCTCGACGACCCAAATTTTAGTGGAGTCATCATGTGCAACTATTGTAATCTCGGCCTGCTACTTCATCAATTTGAAACTAGGACACGAGTTCTCTTTCTCACTTTGAGGTCGAAATTTGCTAAGTGCTAAATAAATCTACGTTTTTCTACCTTTTATAGACTGGGTTATGTTTACTTTTACCTTTTTGCGTGAATTTGTGCCAAGTTCACTTTTTACTGCGCACGGTCTTCTGATGTTTGTCGCGGTAGTTACTGCGTGCAACGTTTCCCCATTGTTTTTGTATTTTTTCTCTTTTCTAATTTTGTGTTTCTTTTTCCTTCTTTTTCTCCTTTTTGTTTGTTTTTACCATTTTCTCTATCTTAAATTCTACTAGAATACACTATGTACATGTTTTCTTACTGCTCTATAAGTTTTAAGTGCTAGGAGGTCGACTGTCCCTATACAGTTTCAATCAATTTCCATTGATCATTCCTCTTAGTTCTGTGGCTCCCAAATCTTTCAGTTGTACAGTTCCCCCATCTATGACAGTCTTCACTTCATATGGTCCAGGCTAATGCATTCTGAAATGCCCTGGATGCTGAAGAAATTTACTATCATAAAGCAAGACTAGATCTCCCTCCTTGAAACTCTTCCTCTTGATATGTCTATCATGCCA
The DNA here is from genome assembly GCA_009831015.1 of Picea engelmannii. Taxonomy (NCBI): domain Eukaryota; kingdom Viridiplantae; phylum Streptophyta; class Pinopsida; order Pinales; family Pinaceae; genus Picea; species Picea engelmannii. The sequence goes on from ML849744.1 coordinate 25,210, forward strand.
AGATTTGTCTCGTTCTTTTTGTACCTCTTGGTGAAATCCTACCAGAATACTATCTTCTTCCATCTCCATTTGTTGATTCAACCTGTCCTTCACTGTGCCTCTTTCTTTCATGTTGGTGATTTCTGCTATGTGCACACTGGGTACCAGGAATTCCAGTCGTACCACTGCTTCTTGCCCATACACTAACTTGAATGGTGTTTGTCCTGCCAGCTTCTTACATGTAGTCTTGTATGCCCATAATATTGCTGGTATCTTCAAATCCCAATCATACCTGTTGACATTGCAGATCTTTGTCAGAGCATTCTCCAAGATCTTATTGAAGGCTTCTATTGTTCCATTTGCTTGGGCTTGTTATGGTGTACTCTTATGATGATAGACTTCAAACTCCTCAGTCATAGCCTTGATAGTACTGTTGATAAAGTGAGTACCTTGGTCACTCATCAAAATCCTTGGACAACCAAATCTATTGATCACTTGCTCAAACAAAAAGTGTGTTGTTGTCTCTGTGCCACAGTCTTTGACTGGTGTTGCTTCTACCCATCTTGTTAAGTAATTTGTCGCAGTAATGATATATCTCGCTCTTGACCTTTTTGCCGGTGGATGGACTGGCCCCACAAAGTTTATTTCCCATTTGTCAAATACCTGCAAAGTTATTTATGGTCGTAAGGCCATCTCATCCCTTCTATTAGGTTTACCAACCTTCTGACAGACATCACATCACTGACAATAGTCCTTAGCATCTCTTTGAATTGTTGGCCACCATAGTCCTGCATGCAATACCTTATGTGTGGTAGATTTTCCTGCATAGTGTTCTCTGACTATTCCCTCATGAGCTTCTGCCAAAATTCTAGGCCTTTCATGTTCTAGTACACATCTTCTCAAAATGTTGCTTGCGCCAATCTTGTATAAATGTCCTGCAATCAATTGATATTCTGCAGTCCTGGCTACTAGATATTTCTTCTGCACGGTGTTAAAAACTTGTGGCACAGTTCCTATACTCAAGTATTTAATGATGTCAGCAAAATATTCGTCAGCTACTTGGATTGAAAATAACTGCGCATCGGGGAAGTTGTCTTCCAAGTTGGTAGGTTCTTCTCCATTGGTTACCCTTGACAGGTGATCAGGTCCTGCATTTAGCTTCCTTGGTTTGACTATCACTTCCGAGTCACATTCTTGAAATAAAAATAGCCATATACATATCCTCCCCCCCAACACTGTCTTGTTGACTAGGTATTTGAGAGATGAATGATCTGTGAACATCTTAAAGTGTTTTCCCATTAAGTAATGTATGAACTTCTGAAGTGCATAGACCATATCTAGGCCTTCTCTTTATGTAGTATTGTAGTTTTGTTCTGATTCTGACATTTTTTTGCTAGCAAATGCTATAGGATGGTCGAAATCTCCTGCTCATGGCTACGCTAGAATTGCTCCAAGTGCTATAGTCAATGCATCTACATGCACATGGACTGTCTTTTCCCAATTCGGGAATACTAGAATAGGTGTTGCTACCATCTTTTCTTTTAGGGTGTCCAAACCTTATTGACAATCCTTATTCCACTGAAATTTAATATCCTTCTTTAATAGTTTATCCATTGGCACAGTGATCTATGCATACCCTTTTATAAACTTTATGTAGTAGCATGTATGTCCCAATGATCCGAATTTTATGAGTAGAATGAAATGAATACAGATTATTAAAAGATGCTTAAAACAGAATAACATAGATAATACAATTAAACTGGTTTTCTATTCAATAAGAAAATAAGCTGAAATTGTAAAATGCAATGGAAAACAAGCTTGTTGGAATGGTGGCGGTTGATCTCTGAGAAGAGATGCGATGACTGCGCTCATTCGCAAGAAGATGATTACAATGAGGCTTTGAAGGCCTTTTTACAATAAATAGGAATGTCAAAAACCCTAGACATACAAAAACCTAACCCTAGGAGATGAAGTGCCAAAAGTCACGTGGGCCCTGTTTGGGTAAGTTAGTACATCAACTTCCCGGTGTCATAACTTTTGCATACGATAGTCCGTTGGAAAGGTCTATCCGAGGACTACACATTTTTCTGCTATTTATCAAAGGTCCTATCTGACTGTGGCGATCCCTAAAAACATTGTTTAAGGCCTGAAAATGGCTCTGTAAGTCAGGGACCTGAAAACTAGGAAAAAAAACTGCCAAACTGAAAAACTGCCAAAATGAACTAGTTGGAATAGGTGGGAGGCCACCGACATCCATCTGGATTACCCAATGTTGCTCTCAACCGACGCACTGATTTTGGTGGTGGTAAATTGACAATCACTGCAATCTTGGTAGGATCTACTAACAAGCCTTGTTTGCACACTATGTGTCCAAACAATATTCCAAAAGGTGTCCCAATGATGCACTTCTTGATATTCAATGATATCTGACATTGCCTACATCTTTCCAACATTAGCCTTAATACTTCCACATGATATTTTAATAGACTATATACAATCCGATCATCCAGATATACTTCTAAAAACTTATGTATAAACTCCTTAAAAGAAGCTATTACTACCCTTGAAAATATGGTTGGTGCATTCTTCAGCCCAAAAGGCATGATTGTGTACTGGTAGGATGCCCATTTTGTGGCAAAAGTAGTCTTATACATCTTCTGGGGCTATCTTTATCTAATGGTAACCCGAAAATCCATCTATAAATGAGTATGCCTCCTGGCCTCCCACATTCTCTAATACCTCAATTGTGAAAGGGGTGGGAAAAGGGTCATGTAGGCAAGCATCATTTAGTTTCCTCAGGTCTACACAAATCCTTATCCCCCTTTGTTTCTTTTCTTGCACT
>ML849745.1:0-16793 GCA_009831015.1 Picea engelmannii
GTCAAGTTTTGGCAATATAGTTTGAACTGGGATCTTGTTGCCTATAACCTTCTTTAAGCATGAAACATGGAAAACTGGGTGTACTCGTGAAGATGCAGGGAACTCCAATTTGTATGCTATAGTACCAATCTTTTGCAACACCTTATAAGGGCCATCGTACTTTGGTGATAATTTATTATCCTTCTTGGATTGCTTGAGGGACATATGTTTGTATGGTTGTGGTCTTAAAAACACCCAATCCCCATATTCAAAACTTATTTCACTACGATGTTGATTTGCTTGTTGTTTCATGTGATTCCATGCCATGGTCAAGTTGTCCTTTAATATTTGGATAACTTGTTATTAATGCTCGATGTGATCTTCCACTGCTTGAACCTTAGATTTTTCTTTTAGAGAAGAAGTGATGGAACAAGGATGGTATCCATAGAGTGCCATAAATGGTGTCATTTTTGTCGTAGTGTGAAAGAAAGTGTTATACCACCATTATTCCAAGGGTGACCATTTGAACCATTGTGTTTGTTTATCAGAGACAAAGCAACAAAGGTAGCCTTCCAGACATTTGTTCACTATCTCAGTTTGTCCATCAGATTGAGGATGATAGGATGAGCTATGTGCCAATTGAGTACCCAAACAAGAAAATAATTATGTCCAAAAATTTCCAGTGAATATGGGATCTCTGTCACTTACAATAATCTTTGGGCTACCATGTAGCTTTTGAACTGTCTCCATGAATGCAGTGGCAATTGTACTTGCTTTGAAGGGATGAGAGAGTGCACAAAAGTGTGTGTACTTGGTCATTCTATCAACAATCACCATGATGACACTCTTTCCTTCAAACTTTGGTAATCCTGTGATGAAATCCATGGAAACCTCCTCCCAACACTGACTTGGGATGGCTAATGGTTGTAAAATACCTAGGGTTTTAATTGTTTCCACCTTATTTTGGTTGCAAACCAAAAATTCTGCCACAAACCTTTGAACATCAATTTTAAGGCCATCCCAAAAAAAATCCTTCTTGACTCTATGGTAGGTTTTCAAAAATCCTGAGTTCGCTCCTACTGGAGAGGTGTGAAATTCAAATAGTACCTTTTGTTTGAGTTTGGAGTTATTACATAAATATAAGCGATCTTTGTACCATAGTGAATCTTTTTTCCATGTAAATGTATCTGATGCATTGGAATCCTACTGCAACCTTTGAATGAGAGTCCACACTTTTTCGTCATTCTTCCATTCATCCCTTGTTTCTATTATCCAATCAGGTTGGATGATCGAGATAGCACATAGAAAGGCCTCAAGATATTCATCCTTTCTTGAGAGTGCATCTACCACAACATTGTTTTTCCCCTTTTTATAGATGTTTTCAAAATCATAACCCAATGTCTTGGTTACCCATTTTTGTTTTTCTTCTGAAGATAGTCATTATTCCAAGAAGTATTTAAGATTATCATGATATGTTTTGACCTTGAAGTGCCTACCTATTAGGTAAGGATGCCATTTCTTCAATGCATGTAGTATTTCCATCATTTCCTTCTCATAAATGGGTTTGTGTAAGTCCCTTCACTTGAGTGGTCGACTTTCAAAATCCATGGGCCTTCCTTCTTGCATTAGGATAGCACCAATTCCATTTCCCAAGGCATCACATTCCATAATAAAGGTTTTTGTGAAGTCTGGAGTGGTCAAGACAAGATCTTTGCACATCACCTCTTTAAGTTTTTCAAAAGATTTAGTTGTCTCTGGATTCCATGAAAATGCATCTTTCTTAGTTAGTGCCATTAAAGGTGCTTCTATTCTTCCATAGTGTCGAACAAACTTGTGGTAGTAACCTGTCAAAGCCAAAAATCCTCTAATATTCTTCAATGTTTTGGGAATCGGCTAGTCCATCATGGCCTTAATCTTGTTAGGGTCTACCTTGACACCCTCATGAGATACAATATGACCCAAATAATCTACCTTCTTCACTCCAAAGAAACATTTGGATGGTTTGGCGTATAGTTTTTGAACCTTTATTAGTTGTAGCACCTTGTCAACATGTCCCACATGATCCTCCCAAGAATTGCTATAGATTAGTATATCATCAAAAAATACTAACACAAATTTTCGAAGGAAGGTATTGAAAATGTAATTCATAAACCCTTGGAATGTGGAAGGTGCATTTGTAAGGACAAAAGGCATGACCAAAAAATCATAATGGCCTTCATGAGTTCAGAATGTTGTTTTTGGGATATATTGTTCCTTCATTCTGATCTGATGATACCCTAAACGAAGATCCAATTTTTTGAAATAGATTGCTCCATCTAGTTCATCTAACAATTCATCAATGACAAGAATGGGAAACTTATCTTTAATAGTGATCTTGTTGAGCTCTCTATAATTTGGACACATATGCCATGAGCTATCATTCTTGAATACCATTACCACTAGTGCAGTGTAAAAACTTTGGATAGGTCTAATAATTCCAGCCTCTAACATTTCTTCAACCATGCACTCAATTTTACTCTTCTGGGCGTAAGGGTATCCGTATCGCTTGATGCTAGGAGTAACACTCCCAAGAATTAGGTGAATTTCATGATCATGATTTCGAGTGGGTGGAATACCTTTGGGAATATCTTCAAACACTTCAGAATGCTTATCAATGTTCCCTTGGAGATCTTGAGGAATAGATGGCTTAGATGTTTGAACATCTAGCGAACATAGTTGTGCAATAATGCCTTGATGCCCCTTTTTCAATAATTTTTTCATGTCATTAGAGCTTATCACCTTACCGGGTTTCCCTGTGATACCTCTTAACTCAATTTCTTTTCCTTCCAATGAAAATTTCATGAAAAGTTATTGAAAAATAAAAGCCATTGTTCCTAATGATTGTAACCATTGGATTCCTAGTACAACATCCGCACCACCCATGGGTATAGAAATAATTTGACTATTCATTACATATTCCCCCATAGTAAGAATGATCTTATTGCATTTTCCTAAGCAATTGATAGTTCCTCCATCTGCAATCATTACTTGAAACTCTGGCATTGGATATACAAAGCAATTGAGAGATTTGGCTAATTTATAGTGAATGAAATTATGAGTACTGCCAGAATCAATTAGGACTATTACCTTTTTCTTTTTGATGTATCCTTCGATCTTAAGGGTTTGAGGAATGCTAATTCCAACCAATGCATTACATGATATCGTGGGAGTCAACTCTTCAGATGAAATTGCTTCTATGTTTTCATCTTGAGATGGTTCTTGTTCTTCTTCTTCCTCTTCACAATCTATGTAGAATAATTTCTTCTCACCACACTTATGTCCCTTACTATACTTGTTGTCACAATTAAAGAACAAAACTTTTTCTTTTCTTTCCTCCAATTGTTGAGGTGTCAACCTTGTAGGTTGAGGTGTTTTAGAAGGAGCATTGTTCTCTCTATAGATGTTAAGATTGGTCCTTCTAGTAGCCATAGCCATAATTTTACTTTCAACATTTCTTGCCACCTTAAATGCATTCTCCAATGATTTGGGTTCCCAAAGGCGAACCTCCTGTTGAATGTTATCCTTTAAAGTTCCCATGAATACATCAATCAAGTGCTCATTTGGAATATCGGTTACCTTTATATTCAATCTTTGGAAGTTCTCAATGTATTCGGTAACTGAACCCTTTTGCTTGAGATTTATCAATTGGCTAAAGAAGGTATTGCTCCTTGTATCCTCACAATGTGTCATCATTTCTTCTGTGAACTTTGTCCAAGTGACGAGTGATTTGCGAGAACAAAGCCATTGATACCATACAATTTGATTGGGTTCTAAATATAAAGAAGAAATTTGTACCTTTTGTGTATGTGGCATGTGACATCCCCAAAAATAAAGTATTTTTGAAATTTAAAATTTGTTGGAAAATTATTTTGTTTTTAGTAAATTCGAATTTTGAAATTTTTTTCCATTTATGGCAATTCTGAATTTCAAATTTGATAATTGTAATAAATTATTATGATTGTTGGATAAAGATTTGATTTGACCCAACTACCTATTTAACTGTGACACTTGTATGAAAACATAATATTTTATATTAATTGTAGGAGGACAAATGGAACAGCCATGTTAAAAATTAGTTGACCATGACTCCACGAGTGGGGAACATGTTGGAACTACCTCTGGGCTGATTGTTACAAGTGGAAGATCAGATATTTGGCCATTGACATCCCTTAAAATCAGGGATTTAGAAAGATGTGAAAATTCCCAAGGGGGAAGAAATACCTAGGAAAATGGACTGATTTATTATATAGCATATGTGAGGAGGTAGGACACTACCTAGAAGGGATGATTTTAGGGGCTAAATTTTGCTCATGGGCTAATTTTCCATGGTTTTTCCCAAAAACATATTCTCTATTCTAAAAATGATTCGCCCATATTCTATAGGATAAAATTATTTTACCTTAAAAATGGCCAAAAGTTTATACAAACTACATAAAATCCTTAGAAATTTGAATATTTCTACAAAAATATAGTCAAACATTTTATAGTTATCATATGAAGGACTAGTATGATTCGCCAAGGTTTCTACATTTTAAAATAAATTTACATCCTTAAAATCATCCTTGCTGCCTAGTATGCTGGGGGGAAAAGAGACTATTGTTTTTTCTTTCTGTTATGAACACTATTGATTGAGTGTGAGGCAAGAGGAATCTGTTGGAGTTAAAGGACATTGTTAAGGAGGAGTTTTCCAAGTTCGCCCTCATGGATTCATGGTTAGGCTAGGGGGTGAATCGGGAAAGTGATTTGGATGTCGTATTCTACTGTTGGGAGGAACGTGGAAGTTCCTTTTTCTTTCCAGGGAATTGATTCAGATATGTTATCCTAATCCTCCTCTGTTTAAATCATTACATTGTTAAATGGCTAGTGTAATGCATCTATTAATTTTGAATTGAATAATATTATGGATGAAAGATCAAATTGAATGTTATTATCTCTGTTGTATCTTATTACAGGGTTAATACTAATTTCCATCAATCCACTAGTTGCGAGAATATGCCTGGTTAAGTCCTGAAAGAATAATTTATGTGGGTTAGTTTATTGTTGTTTTAGAGTGAAAGCGGTAGGCGAATCCCACAACCAAATGGTACTTACAGAATTGTACTAATTAAGTGTGCAGTGCAAATGGGAATTGAATAATGAAAATATACACATATATAGAAGTATGTTTACTTTCTTGTAGGTTACAATACACACCAAAATATAATAAGTAAATGAGATCCCTTTCTTATACATATTAAATAGTTATGATTTAATAGGGGATATCTAGGTATGCAAACACCTAGGATAAAATTATGTATGGAAATAACCAAACGAATTACAAAATTTTCTACAGGAAATTCTACAGTACACAGATTATAAATATTTCAATAGGTATTCATAAGAATTTGTAAGCCGACTAGGTCTAGTTAACTACATGTTAAAGTACCAGAATAAATTGGAAATAACATCGTTTAACACAGAGGAAATTATAGAACTAAATACGAAGGGCACGAAGGTCGCAAATGAAATCTAAGACATTCTGGAACCCTTAAGGTTTATATATGTTTTGGTAAAATTCATAATTTTATAAACAACAACAAAAATCACCTTTGTATCTGTAATAGTCTGATAAGCAATGAAATAAAAAAAAAGGAGAAAACAACAGACTCTACTCGATTACAATGAAGTTGTTTGCCTTTAAAAAGTTACATTGATATCGGAATAAATTACTAAGCTTTGCCAGTTAGAAATTTAACTGTTCCGTATTTTGTTTTTTTCACTTTCATCATGCAACATACAAAGAGAAGAATATTGAACCTTGAATAATTAAATACAAGCAAATCAAGAGCCCAGAATTAGGGTATGTATGAAATACGCAGCTGCTATAATTATAATTAATATATATTTAATATTATTACAATAATTGTTTGCTTGCTAAATAAGAATCGATCTTCAAACTCGATGCATTACGGTTTCAGGCCGAGAAACTTCAACTTTTTCATCTATGACAATTAAATCCCGAAGGGTTTTTTTTTAAGGAACTCAAGTACCTTTTCCCACGAAAAGAGGGTCGAAGTTCAAAAGGTTCAGAGAATTCTATCCTGCAAAGAAAAAAAGAAATCATCATTAGCATTTGGAATTGGATAGTAAAGTGTTTATATGAAGTGAATATAATTAAATCGCCGAGGTAGAATTTTTATAGCGAACCAATTTAAAAAAAAAAAGGAATAAAAATCAGAAATATACTTAACTTGGCCATAGCACAGGCCGTCCCTTGCATCATAACAAATGATTTCACCCTCGAACTTGATGGGGAAAGGAATCCAATATCGATCTGATGGGTACCTCGCAAAAACAAATTAGGGGCCCCGTCATTAGGACGTATTTTATACAGCCCTCAAAAAACTTACTCACTGAAGTAAAACGGAGAAAGACTATTAGGGTTTAAATTAATCAAGAACTACAACATGAAACTCAGTATGTACATCTGACCAAACCCAAGAATCCAACAAAATAACAATCATTCTTTTTTTGAATGATATAAGTGCCAGGAATTGTATTATCAGTTTATTATATCGCCAAATGTATTTCTTTAAAATCATTTTGGACATAGAGTTACCCTCTGCCTTACTTACTGAACAAAAATACCTTTCATGTATCTCTCAAACTAACGGGTGGTCGGTCACGGCTTATCGTTTTCTCTCAACATTTGAAGACGTGTTCTCGACAGGACTCTATCCTAGCAAGTTTTTATTCGAGGATTATAACTACGGTGGAAATTTGTACAGGGGTCTGAAACCTAGATAACGGGAGTTTTGAAAGGGTCGAACTAAAAGATGAAAAGAAGGATACGACAAAACCATCAATGAAGAACAACCACGTATCCCGCTAGATAGACTATTGCCAGAATGTAGATATAAGAGTAACATAAGTACACTGAAGAGGACCCAAAAGGGTTTGGAGTCTTTCATTACTGTTAGGACCCTACAATGTACCTTTTTGCTCACACCTTTTTCTACCATTACACCCTTTTTCCACTCATATTTAAACTTATATTATTACCTTACCCTATCTCTCCAAAGGTATATAACGTCTCTTCTCTTTACTATATGTTTAATCTGTTTTTCATATAATTTTACATTACTCTCGTACTTAACCGTTGATCAGAAATGTATAAGTGTTGAAACAGTTCGAACTACAGATTAGCATTGAGGCATGTTGCTGAAACAGTTAAAGCACGCAAACCCTATGGCTGAAAGACTACGATGCTGAAACAACAAATCACATAGAAGAAGTTGTTACACTCTCCGTAGTCTACGATGTTGAAACAACAACTCACACAGAAGAAGCTGTTACACTCTTTGTGGTCTACGATGATAAAACAACAACTCACACAGAAGAAGCTGTTACACCCTCTGTGGTCTACGATGTTGAAACAACAACTCACACAAAAAAAATGCTACACTCTTCGTGGTCTACGATGCTGAAACAACAACTCACACAGAAGAAGTTGTTACACCCTCCATGGTCTACGATGTTGAAACAACAAAACAAAGCTGTTACATTGACCACAACATCCATACCTTGAGCCAGAATTAACCATCGTTGCCACGTGACCACGTGCTGAAACAGTCAGAACGCAAATCTTGTTGTTGAAACAGCCCGCGATTTGCGATGCTAAAACAACATACAACAACGATAAATAGAAGACAAATAAAGAAGTTGTTACTCCAGCTGAAACAACAACACCCCACTCAACACCTTTTCAACTATTGTAATAGCATTCTATTGCGAGAGACTACGATATCCTATTCCAGTATAGAGAGTCGATCTGACTAAGAATAGGACTCAGATGTACACATGTAATTGGATGATCAAATTGTATTGAGGGGATTATCCTCTTTAAATAAGAGGAAATCATCATTAGAGAGGATCTTTTTTTTTGCTAAGAAAGGATTTTACAGAGAAGGACGTGTTTCACTTCAGATTGTAATATGATATAGTTGAGAGATGAATAAAAGACTGTTCTGAGCATTTCTCTCTAGTTCCTTTCGTTTCAGGGGAATCTTGTGAGAAGGGAGGGCCCACCTTCTTCACAAGATTCACCCATTAGCTTTGTAGTGTGTTAGTGTTATTTCTGTTCATGCCTTGATTAAATTCTGTTTTGCCGAAACACTACTTTACTGAACTCTGTTGTGCTGAAACTTTGCTTTACTGGTTGTTACATTGTTTTCATGTAATTCATGCTTGGGTAACTGTTGATCATTCTAGTTAGCAATCTTGTTTGGTGAATTTATGAAAGAATGATAATCAGGGACAGGTGTTGAAGGTTCCTTCTTGGGGAATAGGGTCTTGTTCTCTATTAAGAGTTAGTTAGCCTTCAGTGTGTGTCAATCATTTCAGTTAGCAATGAGTTCATAAAAATGTGATGATCAGAAATAGGTGTTGAAGATTCCTGCTTGGGGGATAGGGTCTTGTTCTCTGTTACAGCATAGTTGATCTTCCTTTTGCAGTATCATGAAAATATTTTTTTCTTAAGTTGTTATTTCTTAATGTAATCCAGGATTCTTTGGACAACTATTTTTTTAAACATTAACTCTGCAATAGGTAGATTTCTTTCCTGTAATTCAAGGTAGAACTTCACTTTGTTCAAGGCAAGGTGTGATTAATATATTCTTACTACAACTCTAAGTTGCTTTTGATATTGAGCATATATAGTGTGTGATTACCTTTGAAATAACCAGACTTCCCTGGGTAGACAATTTATGTAGCACTTGATTGTTTAGTTAAATAAGCAATTATAGTGACCAACATTTTGGCACCGTTGTCGGGGAAGGTAATTATAGATTTCAAAAGAACTTATGATTTTTCAGATACAAAGATTGCATGAGAGGACGTTGAGACCCCAAAGACACTGACACTACAGGTGGCAGGGGCAAAGGAAGAGGAGGAAGAAAGACTTATATTGACGAGATTATATCAAAGTCTGAATCTGCTGCTCAACGACCAAACTCTTGAAAACCAAAATCCCAACCTTCATTTCAAGAAAACTTTGAAACCGGGAAAGAAGTTTGGAGTCCTGAGATAGTCAAGAAACCAGCAGGAAACATTGAGGACAGAGCAAGCGTAGCAGGGGAGCAGACAGAAGAAAACATGGATGATTACAATGAAGAATCACATTATGAAGAACGGGTAGGGCCTGAAGGAGAGGTAAATGAAAAAAACTCTTTCTCCACATTAGGATTTCCTATTGGTGATCTTCCTAGAGGGGTAGATCCCATGAAGAACATTCCACTCTCAGCACTACCTAGCTTTCATGGTTTGTCTTCAGAGGATCCTCATGAATTCCTTTTTGAGTTTGATATACTATGCAGAAGTTATGATTACATTTCCAATGCTAAAAAATTAAAGCTATTTCCAGCAACATTGAAAGGAAATGCACTAAGATGGTTCATGAGTCTTGGAGGCCATGTAATCACAACATGGGACCAAATGAAACAGAAATTTCTGAATAAATACCAGGACTATTGCCGAACAAGAAAAAAAAGGGAGGAACTATTTAAGATGATGCAGAAAGAGGATGAAAATATGGAGGACTTTGTAGAAAGGCTACAGTATAATATACAAAGATCCAGTCACCCCAATGGAAGTAAAGATATTCTTAAAACTATATTATTAAAAGGAGTAAGGGATGACTGTCTAGATATGCTAAATATTCCTGGAAAAGGGGACATATCTAAGGAATCATACGATGAAATTGTTAACCTATGTAAAAGATGTTCAAGAGGAGATTCAAGAAACAGATCAAATAGCAGGGATACCACATTTTCAAGAGTCCAAAAATCAGCCAGTGAGGGAGAAACAAGAGCTGAAATAGGTAATTTACTTGAAGGTTTTAAAACTGAAATGTTAAGCTCTTTTGCCTCACAAATTGACACCCTGCAGATTCAAAAGAAGCAAGCAGAAGAAGAAGCAACCCTGTCCATCTTTTTTTCTAAATGCAGAGACAAACACCCACGAAGGGAATGTCCATTGGACAAAAAGCCAATCTGCACCATCTGTGATAAAGATCATGAAACTCAACAATGTCCCTCTCTACCAGGAATCAAGGCAGCATTACAACCAGCTGATGAAGAAGTTGAAGCTGTCTATTTGTTGACACAAAGAAGGCAATGGAAACTGCGGGGACAAGGTATGAATCCTAACATGCCATTTACATATTCTAATCATTGGAATAATTATCCTTCTTTCAATCAAATGAATTACCCTCCCTATAATCAAATGCAATATCTAAATCAAATCAATTACCCAGCCATGCAACAAACTAACCCACCCTTTGTTGATCCGTCAATATGGACTCCTTGGCCTCCACAACAAGAACAACCATATCAGAACCAATGTAATCCAAATTGGAGAGGACAACAACCCCCCTTCCCAAATAAATTACCTTAATCACAATTTCTGCAACCACTCTCCTTACCATCAGGTACTCCACCAAACAATTAAATGATGAGACCCCAACTACCTATACAACCTAACCCTAACCCCAATAATAAAGTTGTGCAATGCATTGATATTCATAACCAGCCTACATTTTCTCTTCTCCCTGCGCAATGCAATGATATTCATTTACAATCTGGGAGAATAGTAGAACCTATCATAGTTGATGTTACCTCTTTTGATAAAGAGGAAACAAAAGAGCATGATATACCTGAAGAGGTACAATCATCCTCTAACATTGTTGCTGAAACAACAAAACCACCATTTCCTGAGCGTTTAGCTTTGACTAAAACGCCTAAGCCACTGGCTTTCAATCTTCTAGGGGAACTACAAAATATTTATGTCAAAATTCCTATACTACAAGCACTCCGAGATGTACCAATCTATGCCAGGACTATGCGAGAAATTTGTGTTAAGAAACCTGGTAGGAAAATCAAAGATCCCCTTACAGTTCATGTCATGGGTGACTTATCTGCACTAATGTCAGGTAAAGTTCCCCCAGTTAAATATGGTGATCCCGGCCACCATACCGTCTCAGTACAAATTGGAAAAATGATAATCCCTCGAGTCCTAGTAGACTTAGGTGTCGTTATCAATATCATGACTCTGGAAACCTCACAACTGCTACAACTGCAAAATGAAATCAAGGACACCCCAACTATCCTAGAATTAGCTGACTGCTCCACAATTAAACTAGAGGGAGTCATTGAAGACCTAATTATCTCAGTAGAATCCTAGAATTATCCAGCTAACTTTGTGGTATTACAACCTAAAACAAAGTTGGGGGGCCACCCTCTAATTTTGGGAAGGCCTTGACTAGCCACAACAGATGCTTTTATCAGTTGTAGATCATGTTCAATGACAATTTCCAATGGTTACGAGACTAAATAGCTTACCCTCTACCCTCACGCTACACCCTTTATTAATAATGATAATTATGTATGGGTAGATTTTGATGATCAACTTACTCAACCCATATTGACTATCGGACAAGCTTTAAACCTTAAAGATGCCACTGAGGATGAAGTAATTAATAATTTTATTTGTGAACCCTCCTCTGTCACTCCAGAAATTCATAACCAACTAGCTGAATTGTTGGAGTCAGATAATTAGGAAAACCTTAACTCTAAAAACCCACCTCAAACATCTTCCATCATCTCTTCTAAAAGCATACCAGTAGAAATTGGACCTGGAAAAACACTGAACATAAATCCTAACCTGAAAGATGCTGAAACACAACCGTTAATGAAGTTACTTCTTGAACATAAAGAAGCATTCGCATGGGACTATACAAATATGAAAGGAATTTCTCTTGAATTATGTACTCATCGTATATATATCAAGGAAGATTGTCGACCGATATGCCAACCCCAATGACGAATGAACCCTAATTTAAGAGAAATCCTTAAAGAAGAGCTTCAAAAATTGCTCAATGCAGGGTTTATATATCCTATATCAAATAGTGAATGGGTTTCCCCATTGGTAATAGTTCCTAATAAAAACGGGAAATGGAGAGTATGTGTGGATTATAGAGCCTTAAATAAATCTACTCAAAAAGATCACTTTCCATTACCATTCATTGATCAGGTGTTAGACAATTTGTCAGGAAAATTTTTTTTCTCCTTTCTAGATGATTTCAGTGGGTATAATCAGATCAAAATTGCACCCCAATACCAAGATAAAACCACTTTTACTAGCCCTTGGGGAACTTTTTCTTATAGAGTTCTCCCATTTGGACTATGTAATGCACCAACAACCTTTATAAGAGCAGTTATAGGAATATTTTCTGATATGCTTAATGACTCTATGACGTCGACCTGCCCTCGACGACACGGCCGGTCTTACCCAGGACCTGCTCTAACTCTGGCCCTAAGAGTCAAAGTACTCTTCCACTCCACTCGGGAGTCCACTACCCACAGTAAGCTCCTTCGGCGATATCCCTTTCGAAAATCGAGAAATCGGAATTCATGATCTCGCGAATTCTGTGAGCGCAGTCACATGCAACTCAAAACCCCGAACCCCGATGGTCAACGGGTCAACCCTTTCGGATATCGGGATTTTCCCTATCAGGAAATCAACACAGGAAAAGTCGTGATTCACTTACACTATGAATCCCTGAACCCCGAACTCCAATATGTCGATATGCTTCCACCTGTACTCCACTAGAAAACGCGGTCCCACATGCCACGTCACCTCCTTCGCTCGTGCGATCGGGGATCGCGGGATCGTGATTTCAACTGTCGCGAGTTCTTTGCATTGGGAAACCCCGAATGCTGAAACCCCGATTCTCCAGATTCATGCCACCTGTCCCTCCGACAATAGACGGTTCCCAAAAAATCGGGAAATCGCTACATCACGATTTCACGAGGTATAAATTTCTTACCCTGCCAAACTCCGAACGCCAAAACCCCGAAGTCCGACTTCTCGGGATCGTGCACCACCTGTCCTTTCCCTGATCAACGGTTCCCGTTAAATCGATAAATTGCTACTCGCGATTTCGACGAGCATGAACTCTTGCCTTATCAAACGTCGAATGTCGATCCCCTATATGCCGAAATCCGACGGCACATTCCTTCCGTGCCTAAGGGTTAACTCCCGCTTGACTTCTCCATGATCGGACGATCGACGGGGTTTCGCGAGTCTCGCCTGCGTACCCTATCTGTTGATTTCCTTCTTGGCGATCTCCTCCACTCCAAAGCTCTCTAGTTCGAATCCCTCCTGGACCTGTTCCACACTGTCTGCAAGGGACTATTCCTCCTGAGCTTTTATTCTCTCCTCCTTCAGAGATCTTCCGCGCGCGTTTTACGTGCTCAACTTCCAAAAGCTCTCAAAGTGTTGAAGTCGTCCAGACCCTGTGTGTCCACAGAGATAGTAGCCCCTACCTTCCTTTGCTCAGACTCTCTACTGAGGCTACGAACTTGACCTGCACTTCACCTGCACGCCCTGTCAACCCAATTCAACTTCTGGGTGAGCGAGAATGAGAGTTTAACTGTAGAGCCTCCTCGACGCACTCTATGTGGAGAAATTCAACTGCACTCTATGCAGGAATCCCCTGGCTCAAACAGAGAAACAATTGAAACTTACTTCCTCATTCTCTCAGGTTTCGAACCTGCCATGCAATAACATATGCAGCATATAGAAGAAAGGCATAAAAATAAGCAAGTATGCAACAACATAATATCAACAACACATAGAAAACAAACACAGCCATAAAATTGAATCAAAGTCTTTCTTCTATTAATTCAATCTATACATGGGTGTTCTTCACAAGTTCTCTACTTGCTCTTTCCTTCAGAATGCAGGAATGATAATACAATGATACGAAGTAGGGTGCCTATATTCTGTTTTCCCTCTCGAAAGTAAAACTGTCTAATCTACAGTTAATGCCTATCTAACAACATTAAAACTATTAAATGCCTTCCTATCTATAACATAATACAAGTGCGCTCAACTTTGAATGCCTTCAGTTAAAATGGCGGCGCAACAATATTCAATGTAATTCAAAAATGTATGTGCTGGCATTGTCCAGCTGTATCTCTTTATCCCCGCACTGCTCATTTCATGACGTCGTAGATGCTCCTGCATCATAATCCTCAGCTTAAAAGATTTCATGGGCTCCTGTACATGAGCTCCTACACAGTCTGCCCATGATTTTGAATCACTGTCTCTGTTTCCCAGCTGGCATCCTCCACTGGGTGATTTTTCCATTTCACCAGGTACTCAAAATATTGCTTTCTCCTGGTCTTCCTGCCTATTCTTTTATCCAGTATGTACTCCATCTCAGGCTTCTGTGCAACTGGAAATTGCTTCTGCCACTGGATCACTGGTTCATCAGTTCCAGTTTCTGCATCTCCAGCCCTGTAGGGGTATAAATCCGAAATGTTGAATATCAGAGATATCCTGATGCCTTCTGGCAACTCAAGCTCGTATGCATTTTCGCCAAATTTCCTCAGGATTCGGCACGGCCCAATTTTCTTCATCTTGAGCTTGTTGTGCGTTCCCCTTGGGAACCTTTCCTTCCTCAGGTGCGCTAGAACCATGTCTCCAACTTCAAACTGAAGTTTCCTTTTCCTCTGGTCGGCTCTGCACTTATACTTTTGGTTCGCCTTCATCAGTCGCTGCTTCACCTGTGTGTGAAGTTCTTGCATTGCCTCAGCGAATTCCTCAGCTCTCGCGCTGCTAGTTTCAACTTGTTCTGACTCCCTGAGCTCAGAAAATCCTCTCGGCTATGTCCCATACAAAATTTGAAATGGGCTCTTACCTGTACTCCGATTCACTGAATCGTTGTACGCGAATTCGTCCTATGGTAAGATCTGATCCCAACTGGTGTGATGCTTTGTCACCAGACTTCTCAATAGATCCCCCAAGCTTCTGTTGACTACTTTGGTCTGCCCATCTGTTTGTGGATGGTAAGAAGAACTGAATGCCAAGTCAGTCCCCAGCTTATTCCATAGCGTCCTCCAAAAGTGACCTATGAACTTGGTATCCCGATCCGAGACTATGCTCCTGGGAAATCCATGCAATCGCACAATCTCTTTGAAAAATAAGTTCGCGATGTGGGTTGCATCGCTGGTCTTATGACACGGGATGAAATGCGCCATCTTCGAGAATCTGTCCACTACTACAAAAATGGAATCCATGCCTCTCTGCGTTCTCGGTAATCCCAAAACAAAATCCATACTAATGCCCTCGCATGGCCTCTCTGGTATAGGCAACGGTTGATAGGACCCTGTGTTCTGTTTTCGGCCTTTCGCGTGTTGACATATTCGGCACCTGTCAACAAATCGCTTTACATCAGTGCACATGCCAGGCCAATAATAAGATTCACTTAGCTTTGCGAATGTTTTTTCATGTCCAAAATGGCCTGCTAAGCCTCCACTGTGTTTTTCCTTCACCAAATTCTCTCTCATAGAGAAATCTGGAATGCACAATTGATTACCTTTGAACAATAATCCATCCTGTATCAGGTAGTCAATCCACGGACTCCTATCCCTGAGAACTGGGTTCTCGGCTTCCTCGTATGCCTCACCGAAGTCTGTGTCACCTGCATACATATCTTTCAGATTCTCAAAACCCAAAGTCTTGACCCTGAATTCCTGCAGCAATAAACATTTTATGCTCAAGGTGTCAGCTACCTTGTTAGAAGTCCCCGAAATGTGCTTTATCAAAAATGTAAAATTCTGCATGTATTCCACCCACTTCGCATTCTTCTAATTCAGCTTTTCCTGCTAACTCACGAATTGCAGTGCATGATTATCACTGTACAGCACAAATTCCTTGGGTATCAGGTAATGCCTCCACTTTTTCAGTCCCTGGATAATGGCATAGAATTCCTTATCATACGTGGAGTACTTTAGCTTCGCATCATCCAACTTCTCGTTGTAATATGCAACAGGTCTGTCATCCTGACTCAGAACCCCTCCAATAGCATATCTGCTAGCATCACACTTCACTTGGAAGGTTTTCTGAAAATCAGGTAGCACTAACACTGGCTTCTCGGTGATCTTTCGCTTCAACAAATTGAAGCTCCTTTCAGCCTTTGCTGTCCAATGGAAAATTTTATGCTGCTTCTTCATAGTGTCCATCATTGCGGCACTGATTCCACTAAAATTTCGAATGAATTTTCTGTAGAAGCTTGCCAATCCATGGAAGCTCCTTACCTCAAAAACATTCCTTGGCGATGGCCAATTCCTGATTACGTTCACCTTCTCAGGATCCATCTTCAATTCATTTGCCGAGACTACAAAGCCCAAATAAATGAGTTCTGTCTACATGAAGGAACACTTCTTCAAATTGATCAGCAACTTCTCCTGCTGCAGTCTTCTCATCATAATGGCCAAATGCCTCAAGTGTCCAGCCTTGGTCTTGCTGAAAATCAATATGTCGTCCAAGTATATGACCACAAATTTGCCAATGAATTCCCGCAGGACTTCATTCATCAGCCTCATAAAAGTGCTTGGTGCATTTGTCAACCCAAACGGCATGACCAACCATTCGTAAAAACCCTCATTTGTTTTGAATGTCGTCTTCCATTTATCTCCCTCTCTCATCCGGATCTGATGATATCCGCTCTTGAGATCAATCTTGGAAAAGTAATTTTCCCCACTCAAGCAATCCATCATGTCATCCATTCTTGGTAGTGGAAACCTGTACCTGATGGTGATTTTATTTATCGCCCTGGAGTCTGTACACATCCTCCAGCCTCCATCCTTCTTTGGGCTCAGTACTGTTGGAACAGCACATGGACTCAGACTTTCTCTGACCAGTCCTTTATCCTGCAGATCCTGAACCTGCCT
>ML849746.1:10118-28833 GCA_009831015.1 Picea engelmannii
GAGGATGTGCATGCATCATTTGTTGAAACGGTACCGTTCAAGACCATTGCTAGATTTACACTGTTTCAGCTCCTTTACCTACTGGTATGCTTCGGCATAACATGGATACCAATAACAGGGATACTTTTCCCTACCCCATTCTTTTTGTTAATACCCGTCAGACAACACATTCTTCCGAAGCTATTTGAACCTGAGCATCTAAGAGAACTAGATGCAGCTGAGTATGAGGAGAGTGAAGCCCTTCCTCATCACCCGCGTAGCGTCATATTGATGGTATGTAGCTTATGGAGCATATTTTCTAGAGCATTGCATCACTCTATTAAACTACTTGGGTTTTTGGTTTATATTGGTGGACATTTTCTGTAGAGTTGAAGTCAATAATTCAATTTTAGGATTTTTAATGCTTATGTCTTGACATTCCCTTTCTGTACATACAGGAATCTGAGGCAAATGTTGTAGACAGAATGGAAGAGTTTGAGGATGATATTGATGATGCTGAAATTTTGGCTTCATCACCTTTATTGAACAAAACAAAAAAGATTTCTGTAAATACAAGAATCTGAGGCAAATGTTGTAGACAGAATGGAAGAGTTTGAGGATGATGTTAATGATGCTGAAATTTTGGCTTTATCACCGTTATTGAACAAAACAAAAAAGATATTGATTACTTAAATTATCTTTTTCGAATCTAAGATATTCTCACTCAATCCTAAACTCCCTAAATGCTTGGTCACATGTTTTGGTGGATGTGGCAATACTTCATACACATCGAAATAAATGAAAACTTAATAACCTATAACACGCAATATTCAAGAATATGTACATTTAGAATGTGATATAGACTAAGAGCAACCAGTCCTTGTTCCATGCATTTTCAATGATTGCAAAGTCAAGGCACCTTTAAGATATTATGATTAGGTACATGGATATTTTTATTTTTAAATTATAAATTCATTTCCATGTCTTCTTTATTTATTTTAGTTTAAATAAATTATTTTTATTTTATAATTGTGATTTTTTTTAAAAGTATGTTGATGTTTTGGTTTAAATAAATTATTTTTTATATATTTATTTTATTTTTATTTTATAATTGTAATTTTTTAAAAAGTATGTTGATGTTTTGATTGATGCTATGTGATTCATTTTAGTTGGCTTCAATCCCATTTCTTCACCCCTGTGAGCATCACCCGATGCAATGAGTGCTAAGTGGACTATTCAAATCATGAGAATTATTGGTCAGTTACGACTAATACTCATGAATATGGGTCATAGATTAATGACTTACACTAAATTATCTTTTTAAAATAAATAAATTAAAATTTGATGTTTTATGATGATTAAAATAAATTATCTTTACATATTTAACATGTTCTAATTACAATTTCTATCTCCATGCAATTTAATTGAAAACTCATTCATTTTTTTTCTTGCATGTGTTAAAAGTTTTTAAAGTCTATTGAGGTATACATAGCCTACTCCCTCTGGATTTGAACTTATGACCTTTTATGAAAAAATACATGTTCTTAACCATTATTTACATTTTAATTTTTAATAAATAAATATCTAAATAAAATTAGTTGTCTTTTATAACACATTAAATCAAATTAATAAAATTTTAATATCTAATTTTTCATAAAATTAATTCTTTAATAAATTGTCATTATTTACCTTTCTCATCAACTTTAATTAGAAAAAAAAATTTAGAGACATCAAAATATAAATTAATGAATTTCTAATATTTTATCTTTTTCCACATTATTCTTTTTAAGAAATGAAAATTTATTTTTGGAAGCATCAAAATATAAATTAATGAATTTCTAATACTTTATCTTTTTCCACATTATTTTTTTAAGAAATAAATTGTTATTATTTACCTTTCTCATCAACTTCAACACTTTATTTTTTTTGAGGAATCAAAATATAAAGTAATGAATTTCTAATATTTTATCTTTTTTTCGCATTATTCTTGTTAAAAGGGTTGTTTTTTTGGCAATTCATTTTAATTTAAAGATATGCCTAGTTAATAAATTGTTAGTATCTAATTTTTAATCAAATTAATTCTCTAATAATTTGTTATTATTTACCTTTCTCATCAACTTTAACTTCAATAAGAAAATTTATTGGTAGAAGTACTTGTTTCTCATACACTAGCTCATAAGGGGTATGCTCAGTGGTGTTTCTCCAGGTGGTTTGATATGCCACAAAGCCTCTAGAACCCTATCAGGCCAATCCCGAGGATGCAATTGAACAATCTTGGTTAAGATAGGTTCCATAACTTTGTTTGTGGACTCTACCTGACCATTAGCTTGTGGGTGGTATGGATAAGACTTGCAATGTTTGATCCCATATTTCTCCGTTAGTTCTCTCATCAGCTTGGAAGTGAATTGAGTGCCTTGGTCTATAACAATTTCACGAGGCACACCAAAGTGGGTAAAGATGTCTTCATAAATGATTTCGACAATGGATTTTTCTGTAGCCCCGAATAGGGATTTTGCCTCTACCCACTTGGTGACATAATCTGTACAAACCAAAATATAATTTTTCTTACGAGACATGGGTGAAATTGGTCCTACAAAGTCAAGGGCCCATTTCTTGAAAGATTCTATCATAACTTGGGCACGCAAGGGCATTTCGCCAGCTGATGTGGGTCTTCCTATCCTTTGAAAACTATCGCAACTCCTCACATACTTGGCAACATCCTTAAAAATGCTAGGCCAATAGTAACCTGAATGTAACACATTATGTGTTGTACGCTTATCAGAAAAATGGCCACCACATGGTCCATCATGACAACTTCGTAGGATTTCTAGTATCTCATCTTCTCAAACATATCTACGAATAATCAAGTCTAGACCAGTACGAAAAAGGTCATGACCAACCCAAGAGTAATTGGCACTTTGCGTAATAATTCTACGCTTTTCATGAGGTGACAAATGAGATGGTAACTTCGTAGTAGCCAAATAGTTTTCCATATTTGTGAACCATGGGATATTTACAGAAAGGGAAAAAAGGTGCTCGTCTAGGAAACTATCATCTACGGGAATATCATCATCCTCATTTTTTATGCGTGAAATAAAATTAGCAACCAAATTCTCCTTTCCAGGTCGGTTAAGAACGATGATATTAAACTCTTGGAATAGCAGGAGCCACCTAGTCACTCGACCATTAGTTATGGGTTTATTCATGAGAAATATATTGGCGGAGTGATCTGTATGTACAAATATTTTGTAACATGTGATGTAGTGGAAAAAAATATTAATAGCATGAACCACTGCCAAGAATTCCTTTTCGGTGACTATATACTTTAACCCGGTAGGGGTCAAGTTCTTGCTCACAAAATAAATGGCACAAGATTGTTGGTCTTCTTTCTTCCCTAATACTCCTCCTATTGCAGAGGCATTAGTAGATATGTGAAATGGGAGAGCCCAATTGGGCCCCCTAAGAACTGGTGCCACAAACAACTTAGCTTTCAGAGTTTCAAGGGCGATTTGACATTGCTTAGTTCAAAGAAAATCAACATCATTTATTAACAATCCAAACATGGGTGCAACAATCTTTGTGAAATTTTCAATAAACCGGTGGTGGTATCCGGCATGTCCGAAAAAGCTTCTCACCTCTTTTTGAGTCTTGGGGGGTGGAAGTCTGACGATGACCTCAATATTAGCATGATCGAATTTAATCCCTTCAGATGAAACGTGATGTCCTAGAATCACTCCTTCAGTCAACAACATTTTACATTTTTCACGACTTAAAGAGAGGTTCATTTATTGGCATCTGATAAGGACTTTTTCTAAGTTATCTAAGGCTTCCTGGTAAGTATTACCATATACTGTGAAGTCATCCATGTATACCTCCACACAATCATGAATAAGATCAACAAATATCCCTAGTACTACTCGTTGAAATGTGGCAAGAGCATTAGAAAATCCAAATGGTAAGATCCTATGGACATAGGTGCCCCAAGGAAAAGTGAAGGTAGTCTTGTCCTGGTCCTCGGGTGCTATGAAAATTTGATTGTACCCGCTATATCCATCTAAAAATGAGAAATATTTCTTTCCTGACAGGGTATCCAAGACTTGGTCAATGAAACGAAGAGGAAAATAATCCTTCTGAGTGGCCTTGTTAAGCTCCCGGAAATCAACACAAATTCTCCATTTCCTGGTTACCTTCTTTGGAACTACTACCAACGGGGATACCCATTTACTGTCGGAGATGGGATGAATAAATCCGACATTTAATAACTTTTGGATATCCGCTTTTACTATATCCTTGAGTGTCAGGTTCATCCTTCTATGGGGTTTCCTAACACGTGGTACTTCCCCCTGGGTATATATGTGGTGAATACATGTGTCAGGGTGTATACCCTTCATGTCAGTGTATTCCCAGACGAATGCCCCTAATTATTCTTTAAGGACACTTACTAACTGTTTTTGTTGGTCTGCATCTAGCCCGGAATTTATATGTAGAAATTTTCCTGGACTAATTTCGTAGGGCATGGTGTAAGATGTGGCAGACACATCTATCTCAAAGATAAAGGATGTCAAATACAAAATCGATGGGTCCAATTGTTCCTGAAATTCTTCCCCAAACATGTACTCAAATTGGGGAAACGATTGTGGAAAATCAACACACGTGATAACAAAAATAAACTGGTTTAGCACATTTTCCGTTGTGTGCTCCTGAAGTGCCCATGAATGATCACTTGGCAACATGGGCTCTTTCGAGTCCTCATTCTCGTATGGAAATTCAAGCCACCATAGATTCTCCATGATAGGTTGAGTTGGTGGATATATGGTGAGCTTCTGTATAGAGATTCCATTCGAGATGTTCATTTCTCCCTCTCTACAACCAATAAATGCATTGGTTGTGGCTAACCAAGGTCTTCCCAAAATAACGGGATGCCCTTTGGTAGGATCCTTTGAGTGGATGAAAAGAAATCCCACTGGGTACTCCCATGAGGCTAAAGTAACTATGATATCATCCAAAATTCCTTCAGGTATAACACTTGTCTTATCTGCTAATTCCAAAATAGTTGGGGTAGGTCTAAGAAGAGGTTTTAGCTGTAATTCCTCCAAGGTAGTAATAGTCATAACATGGATGGCTGCCCCTAGGTCTATGAGAGTGTTTTCGATGGAAACCTCATTAATGGTTATGGTCACTACAGGGTTTCCTGGGTTCCCATATTTTGCGACCTCAGGCTGCTCTGATATGTACTCAAAAAGTTCTCCTATCAAATGTATTGTTGGAGGATCCTTTTTCTTCCTTCCTGTCTTTTTAATACACAATTCTTTGACCACCTTATTGTAGATTGGAATAACCTTAATGGCTTGTAGCAAGGGAATTTTGACACAGATATTCTTCAATTCATTCAAGATGTCAAATTCTGATCGGGTGGTAGGTTTCTCGATTACTAATATTTCTGGATAGGGAGGGGCCTTCGTAATTTCCGAAGGTTCATTTTGGGGAAGCTTGGGTTCTTGGTCCTTAGGAATAATAAAGTCTTCCCACCTAGTGTCATCCATGGGTTGTTTAGGGGTTTCCTCTTCTCCTTCTTCCTGGATGACTACTGAAGGTCTCTGCCTGTCCAGAACTTTTCCCAACCTTATTTGAATCTCCTGCAATGGAATGAGAAAAATATCATATGTCAGGAAGGCTTGCATCTCAACATTGTGAATAGTTTGAGCGGGTTTATTATTGGGATTGGGGACTGGGTGTGCCGGTAATAATGTCAGTCTTGGGGAGCTTGCATTCTGATATTGTTGGGGTTGTTGTGGAATAGGAGGTAAAGGTGGTGGAACAAAACCTGGCAAAAGACGTGGGATGTTCAGTGGAAACTAAGGGTAAGGATGGTTGGGCATAGGGACAGGTGGAGCTTGAGGGTTTCCTTGGTTATGCCCTCCTCTCCATCCTTGAATCCAAGGATGTCAGTACTATGTAGACCAGTTTTTCCAACTCGGTGAGTTCCACTGTTATGGTTGTTGATAAAAGGGTGGAACTTGAGGCTGTATATCCGGGTATGTAGGTTGATTCCTAGGTTGTCATGGCCTCCTAGGTGGATAAGAGGACTCCCTAGGATCCTCGCTTCTATAGATGGCTAACAAACTGGGCAATGATGGACATTTTTTAGTTGAGTGGTCCTCTGTGCAGAAGCCACAAACTGAAATGTTATCTAATGGGCATTCCCTTAAAGAATGCTTCCTTCTGCATCTTGGGCAAAATATGCTCATTGTTGCATTTTTCTCCTCCTATTTCTTTTTAATATTTAGGGTGTCCAACTGGGAACCTATTGTGCTTAAGATATTTGTTTTGAAGTTCTCTAAAAGGTTCCCTATCTCTACTCGTGTGATACCACCTTAACTAACTGGTTTTAAGTTTCTACTATAAGGATCCCGAACATTCTTCCCTGTTTTATCTCTACTCCTCGAGTAAATCTTACACATTTCACATATTTCGGAAAATGGTTTATTGGATATGTCACATGATTCCATCAGGTTAAGTATCTCTAGGGATTCTTTCGAAATTCATTTAAGGTAAAGGGCCCTGACTGCATCATCTGAAAGGTCATGGTATTTTGATTTCTGTTAGATATAAGAAAATTGTTCCGTATAATCCTAGAGATTATCGTCCTCTAACTGTTGGATTTTGAAAATATCATTACGAGAATCCTTGGACTTGTAGTAGTCTTGGTATTTCTTAAGAAATGTATCTTTCATGGCTTCCTAAGACCTAATACTGGATTCTCCCAACCCCATGAACCATCTTAGTGCAGAGTCCTTGAGGGTGGCAGGAAAGAGTTTTAGTTTCTAGAAATCTTGCAAGTAGTTGTAGCTCCTATACAAGATGTTGAACTCAAATAGGAAGGTATCCGGGTCTTCAGTGCTTTTACCGTAAAAGGTGGGAAGTGCCGAGAGGGGAATGTTTTTCATATTGACATTTTGTGTGGTGTCCAAAATTGGAAACCCGAAGGTGGTCTTGGTTTGGTTTCCACCTTCTTCTCCATCCTCATGCCTTACATGGTTGTGATCCTCCTGATCATCCATACTAGTTTAGTTTCCAAAAAGAGAGTACCTAAATGGTTTTGTCCCTGAAGATAACAAAGTATCACAAAGTTATTTTCTAAGAAAGGTATCCCTTTGATGGGAAGGTATTTTGACTACTTGGATGTCTAGGACTCTACTCAAGCCGATTGAGATTATTGGTGCCAAGGTTTTTGTTTCAATCTAAGAAACAATTATATTGGTTGAACTACCAAACAAAGTATTCACATGTTCAGGGTCCATGATGTCTACAAAGTTAGGGTCTCTTGATGGTGTTGAAAAAAAAAAGGTTGTATTGGTTGGTTCTATGGAAGGCTCGAGTGGTCTTGTTTCCTGTCCCACTATTATTGATGCTTCAATTTTCTGTTCTATAGTGCTCCCTATTTTAGTTTTTTTAGAGTCTGCTTTAGATTTTTGGGTTGAGATAGTCCCTAATTTTCGGTATTAGTCTGTGGATTTTATGAGTGGTGTTAGCACCATAAGTCACCTCTAGATTGCGGCAGAGGTAACCCTGATACCCATCAGTTTTATGTCACAATGAATAATTTAAAGGCGGTCTAATGAACGCAGACTCAGGATGGTATTGTTCTAACTCAAAAAATTGGGTTGGCATGCATGGGCAAGTGAGGTCTTGATTTAAATTCAGTCAATAGTTTGCAGTATGGTGGTGAGTAAGGGGAAGAAATTAAGGAGAATGAAATGATCTACTATGGACATCCGGTCTTCTAGCAGACTAAGGAGGAACAACTTCAAATGCAAGATCCTCTTAAATTCACAACTTCAAGATACTGAAATGCTATAACAGTACTGTAATCAAATATACATTATAGTACAGTCACAACAACCCGACTAGATCATTTATGCTCGAGATCTCAATATCAGAGGGAAAAGAGAACACAAGAAACTGATTAAAACAGTTTGCAATGCCACTGTGATCAAACCTACATCACAGAACATAACTACCCTTGATTGGATCATCCATGCCTGAGCGTTCTAACACAACTTTTACAGAGAAATGAAAGGAGTTGACTTACATTAAACAAGAAGTCTCAAAAGCATGTACATAACCATAGAACTAGAGTGTTCATTAAAACTTACAAATCAGGAGCTCAACTCAACCATCGACCCCTTTACAAAAGATAAAACTCCTTACATATACTCAAAAATTCGCCCAACAGAGGTGTGATCGAACTCCCATGGTGCGGTGTTTCCTTAGTCAGACTATGCAGGTATTCCTTTGTCAGACGCCACCTTAACTCAGCATGGGCTTTGCAAAAAATATCGTCGATCGAGGGGGGGCTCTGAGATGACGACTCTTTCTCTACAACCAGAACCTCCATGCTTTTCATTTATGGAGTGAGTTTAAACTTCAACTACCACTCCACTTTCATTTACTGCTCCTTCTCGAGAATGCAACGAGGCTAAATGCCCATGTGCTTTTGCACACTGCTAATGGACTGCTAAGCTCACCCGGTGATTTTGAAACCATGACAGTTTCACTATGTAATGAACGTGGATGCCTTCGCTCTTTGACACAGACCTGGGGAACTTGCACTTTTGCCTACATGAGACCACGAGCCATGACCCAATGCTAAACCTCGAAAGGTGCATCGAGATTTCGCATATCGGGGATCTTATCTATGCTTAATTCCCAATATCCTGATGGTTGAACTTGCGAAATGGCCTTGCTCCGATTGACGGTTGGATCTACTATGCATCCAACGGTTGAGGCTCCTTGTGATGGGCACTTTCTCCCTGGACCCTCTTTGATATGACCTCGGGCTACAACCATGGGCCCACTCTTTGAGCGCTTCACGATTTCGTGTGTCGGGAGCTTGCCTTGTGCTCCATGCTCGAATCTCTGATTCGCGAAATTGTGATTTCACATTATCTGTTGCCATGTGCCCCTCTGCTTTGGACGACCCAGATCAAAACTTCATAATATCGAGATTTCGCATCTCGGGAAGATGAGAAACTACTCACCTCTCTTATCCCAATTCCCGACTCCCAACTCCCAACTCCCATGAGGATTTTCCACCGTTGATTGATTTTCTTGAAGGATCTGACGACTAAGGCTAACCCTATGCTTGATTGGATTTTCGTCGATCAGATATGTGCTCGCCTTTGCACAATCGCGCCCCGACTTTGGATGAAATATATTTGTGTGTTTTTAAGCCCACCTCTTTCGCAATAGGTCACCCAATGGCCAACTCTTAAGGGAAAACACCCCCTTACCAAAATATGTGCTAACAAGTGGAGTGTTCCTTCCCCAAAAAGGTCAGAAGGAACCTTGGTTGAAAGGTTTGACTTAGTTTTAATGTATATTCCATTTGGGTCCCTACGTTTGTTCATGAAATAAAGCAAAAATAGATTGCAAATTCAAATTAAAAATAGATTGCAAAAAAAGATTGCAAATTCAGATTAAAAATTAGATTGCAAATTAAAAATAGATTGCAAATTCAGATTAAAAATTAGAAAGAAAAAATAGATTAAAAATTTAGATTGCAAATTAAAATGCTTGTAAAGACATAATCAAAAACCTACTGCTATCTTGACATACTACAACAAGATTGATAAGCAAAATAGATTCAGGAAAGCATGACTAAAACTGAGAATTAAATTAACAAAACTCACAACTATTAATCCATCGAAACTTGTAAGAGAAACTTTGTACTCTGTGTTAACTAATACTTTGTTTTAACCTGCAGAAATTCAATTTAACATTTTAACACACAAACAAGGTTAGTAGCTTGCAAGCCATTCACTAATAAATAAAAGACACTACATATTAACAATTATCTCCTACAAGCAACCTGCAAAAAGGAAATCAAACAATTAAATGATGAACAACAAACACACAATATTTAAAATGACAAAACACATATAACAAGAAATGAAGTAAATGATAATCAACACGATTGAAAGATGAAATCTATATATCTAAGTATTCACCCAGACAACTGGTGGGCCCCCCAACAGGTCGTGGATACTCCTCAACAACAAATTGCAAGCTAGCCATTAAATCAACATTGTTATGCCATTAAATTAAAAAAAAGCAGTCTAGCACAAGTTTGCGGAAATGTCTGAGTTACACATCGAAAATGGATTATAACAATTCTTCAAACTGGTCTGGCCACTACTGTGGTATTTATAATGATTACAATTCGAGCGGTCGACCACTGGAAGGGTCGACCTCCTCTAAAAATGGTAAATTCCATTAAATGCGTGCTAACAACCTTTATCTTCTAGAAACTGAACAAGCCACTCAACGATCAACATAACTTCTTAATACGAGATGTAAAGAGATCAGTAGTTGGAGGCCACGAGGGGGAACAAAACCCATGTCGTTGATTTGCACAACACGGGCCGCCAATATAACAACTGCCAACTCGCCTACGCTCCAAGTGTTGGATGCAATGCCGGACGCAGTGCCGGATGAAGTACCGGATCAGGTGCTGGATGAAGTGTCGAACGAGCTACCAGATGGAAAATTGCATTGTGAATTCGTCATGTGACACACAACTCATGCATTAGATTCTTTTAAACATTAAATCAAATCAAATTTAACTCAAAATCATTGCAAAACATCAATTGCACATACCTGTTGTAGATCCATGATGAATTGATACAAACTCCTTTGAAAACATCTTCAAAATGGTTATTAAGACATATAATACTGGTACAAAAAAGATTCAATCATCATCATAAAACAACCAAATCACGAGCCCAATAGATAGCACTACATCAGACTGGTTGGACCCGTTCTATGCATGGATTAAAGCTCTCTACCTGGTGAACATACTCTTGATGGTAGTGTTTCATTCAAATCTTCATGTATTTTTATCTTATCTTGAATGCAGTTTTTTATTTGTGCAAAGTACATGTCATTTCCTTTCAGCTATTGTGTAACGTGTCTTTATTGATATGCAACCTGTGAAAACAACTAATGCTTGGTGAAGATTTTTTTTTATCGCAACTTGAAGGAGTAATTGTGTCTTGATACATGTTTAATGTCTTGAAGTGATATTTTAAGTATTGAACTTCTTGTAACAGATTATTCATTTAGTAGTTTGTTGTTTCCCTTTGTTTTCTATTATTTTCACTGGTCTATCATTAGTGTGCCACTAGCCAAGGAGGACCCTCATCCATATCATTTTTTCAACCCAACCTTGCTTTTGTTTTGGTAGAACAACCCTTTGACCAACCAAAAAAAATTAAAAGAAACAAACATTCTAAACCAATAGGTGGCCTAGCTTTTCCCTTCAACAGTTAGGTGCAGACCTTAGGACCAACACTTCCAAAATGGCCTCTTGTTGAAGGTGCACTTGTTTCTATAGGCAGGCGTTGAAGGATGTGTGCAAAATTCTCCATCATTTCGTCCCTATGTCGCATGAGAGCTTGCTCAAGCAACATGTTAATAGAATCTTATGCTCCGTCGTTTTTATTTTCTATCGCCATCAAGGGTTTCTTGGGAGTGCAAGAGTGATTATCCTCAAGAGAGATAAGTTCGAGACCCAATTAGCTATACTTGGACCTTGTCGAGGACATACGCTGAAAAACAATCAAGAGTAGTCTGCTTTGATACCACTGATCTATATTTTTTTTGGAATGAAATGAAAGCATAGAAATTACAATGAAATACTCATGAAAATTAGAGAAACAGATAAATACAACAATACTTGATTTCTATTAATGAAAGAATTGTAAATATACTGTAAAAATACATAGTGCAAGACTTGCTAGAATGGTTGCAGCTTTATCTCTGAGAAGAGATGTGATGGCTATGCTCATTCTTAAAAAGATAATTACAATGAGGCTCTAAAGGTCTTTTTATGATAAACATGAATTCCAAAACCCTAGACATCCAAAAACCTAACCCTAGGAGATGAAATGTCAAAAGTAATGTGGCCCTCATTTGTGTAAGTTAGTACATTAACTTCTCGAGTTCGTAACTTTTACATACGATCTTCGTTTTAGGCGTGTGATAGATCATTGGAAAGGTATTTTCGAGAACTACACATTATTCCATCAAACTTTGACTTTTTCAATAGTTTGATTGTGGCACGCCAAAAAAAACACTGTTTAGGGCCCCAAAACGACCCTAAAAGTACAACAAATGTGATGACATGAAAACATATAAAATAATCCAGTTGGATTAGGTGGGAGGCCACCAGTATCCACCTAGAAGATGTGTAGGGATTCAGACAAGCCCGAAAGTGTAGAACCCACAATTATAAAGAAGTACAAAAGAACATGTTGAACTAAAAACTAACAAGAGGAGTTAGTTGGAATAGGTGGGTGGCCACCAATATCCACCTGGATCAGTCCTCCCCCCTTAGGAAGCAATGGTCTCTATTGCATTGAGTGCCCAAGGAAGAGGGGAAACCATTTTCTAATTCTGAATCTTGATGTGTGCCTTATTGGAGAATTTGTGTAGCTTGGTCCATGGAAAACTGTCAAAAACCTATTGTTGGAGGGCTTGATTATGTTCCACCAACCTGTTGTCTCTGGGTTTGACGAGGAATTGTGTAAGCACCATTGTAGGTGAAGAAACAATATCTTCTTTCTCTTCGACAATCTATTTTTGTTGAATAGAAGGTGTTGAGGTTGCAGTGGTTGTATCGGTCTTTTATGCATCTTTTGAACAAACTGTGAAGAGGATGAATTTTGCAGTATGAGAGATTACCTTGCAACATTGTTTTGGGGGAACAATAGTGAGAACTACCTCGCATGTCCTATAGAGCTGACATTCGAGAGTAATAATGACACTACGAGGTCTAGACTCATAGACAACATGATGTTTCCACATATATGGTTGGCCCAAAACAACATCACAGAAATCAAGAGGGGAAACATCACACACTACCTCATCCTTGAAGGGCTAGATGCCATAGGAGAGGAGGCACTGTTGGCTGACATGAAGATATCGTCCCAGGTGAAGCCACCAGATGTTGTATGGCTCCGAGTGTGGTTTTGTCGGCATGCCCAACTATTTGATGAACTTATATAAGATGAGGTTCTTCTTTTTTTCGTTATCAACATTGAAATGCAATGGGGTCCCCTTCACCCACATCTGTGAATGGAAGAGGCGCTCCCCCTCTTTAGGATCTATTGGTTCTTCTGGCTAAATTATTATGGTCGCGACAATAGCAGTGGGGTCTACATTGATGATTTGTCTATTTTCAATATTTTCTGGATCAGATTCCAAATCAGGGTTCAGATCCATGTATTTGACCTCGACCACCAATGATTGTTTCGAGAAACATTCATCAGTGTTGTTCTAGGGGATTTTTTGGAAGTCACACTACTTTCGAGTGTCATTCTTCGTCTTTCCTTTACCCTTCTTATCCCATGTCTTGGATTGGTTGTTTAGAGGTTGTTGGTTAGGGACGTCTTTATCGTGTTTTGTTTGTTGCAAATTTGCAGACCCTAATTCCCATTTGTTCTGGTGCCTAAATTTCTTCTCGATTTTGACAACATATCGATAGGCAACTCCCAATGATGAGATGTTTATGAAATCCATTTCAGTTTTGATGTACCTACGCAGAACCCCATGGTATTTCAGAACTAGATGTCACTCAGAGTCTTTGATACCCAACTTGGTGCACAAGGTATGGAAGGTATTTGTGAACTCCGACACTGTTTGTCTCTTCTCTTGCCGTAGTGTGGTCCATCTCATGTATTGGTCTTCATAGTTATTAACAAGATAGTATTGTTCTTTGAACGCATCCACAAAAAATCCCAAGTGGGCTTGACCCTATATATTCCAGATTCCTCCATGGAACTTTGCTCCCAGTAAGTTTCCCACTAATGTTTGACATAGGGGATAGCCTTGAGAAGTGCAAAGGTGATATTTTCCCTGTCGAAATTTTTTTGAATAGAGAAATAACCTTCTAATAAATTTAATCATTTTTCTACGACATTCACATCTATCTGACCTTCAAATATGGGAATATCAAAAGTAACTTGTACATTGAAGGGAGAGGTTCCTTCGGAATGGCCGCTTGATGAAGATGTGTCTGTTGCTATCGGTAGACGTTGAAGGATGTGTGCAAAATTCTATATCATTTCGTCCCTCTGTTGCGCGAGAGCTTTCTCAAGCAACAAGTTGATAAAATCTTATGCTCGATCATTTTTCTTTTTTTTCACCATTGAGGGTTTCTTGGGAGTGCGAGAGTGATTTTCCTCAAGAGAGACACAATTGAGACCCAACTGGCTATACTCGAACCTTGTCAGGGACATGCGCTAAAAACTGATTAAGAGCAACCTGCTCTAATACCACTGATCTAGATTATTTTCGTAATGAAATGAAAGAAGATAAATTACAATGAAATACTCATGAAAATGACGAGAAACAGAGAAATACAACAATACTTTGTTTCTATTAATGAAAGAATTGTAAAGAGACTGTAAAAATACAGAGTACAAGACTTGTTAGAATGGTGGCAGCTTTATTTCCGAGAAGAGATGTGATGGCTATGCTCATTCACAAGAATATGATTACAATGAGGATATTAAGCCCTTTTTATCATAAACATGAATTCCAAATCCCTAGACATCCAAAAACCTAACCCTAGGAGATGAAACGCCAAAATTCATGTGGGCCCCGTTTGGGTAAGTTAATAGATTAACTTCTCAATGTCGCAACTTTTGCATACGATCTCTGTTTTAGGTGCATGATAGCTCGTTGGAAAGGTCTTTTCAATAAATACACATTATGCCATCAAACTCTAACTCTGTCTATAGTTTGACTGTGGCACTCCATAAAAACATTGTTTAGGGCCCCAAAACAACCCTATAAGTATGGAAATATGTGTTGACATGAAAACATATAAAATAAGCTAGTTGGATTAGGTGGGAGGCCACCAGTATCCACTTGGAAGATGTGTAGGGATTCAGATAGCCTCAAAAGTGTAGAAACCACAATTACAAAGAAGTACAAGAGAACGTGTTGAACTAAAAACTGACAAGAGGAGCTAGTTGGAATAGGTGGGTGGCCACCAATATCCACCTAGATCATTCCTCCCCCCTTAGGAAGCAATGCTCTCCCTTTTTTTGAGTTCCGAGGGAAGAGGGGAAAGAATTTTTTGAATCTAAACCTTGGTGAGTTATGTGACTTATTGGAGAAGTTATGTTGCTTGGTTTATGGAAGACTGTCACAAACCTGTTGCTGGCGGGGTTGAATCTGTTCCACCAACCTATTGTCTTTGGGTTTGATAGGGCATTGTGTAGGCACCATTGTAGGTGAAGAAACAATATCTTCTTTCTCTTTGACAATCTATTTTTGTTGGATAGAAGGTGTTGAGGCTGCAGTGGTTGTAGCGGTCTTCTATGCATCTTTTGAACAAACTGTGAAGAGGATGAATTTTGTAGTATGAGAGATTACATTGCGACACTGTTTTGGGGGAGCAATAGTCATAACTACCTCTGGTATCCTATAGAACTGACCTCCAAGAGTAATAATGACACTACGGGGTCTAGACTCATAGACAACATGGTGTTTCCACATATATGGTTGGCCCAAAACAACATCACACACTACCTTATCCTTGAAGGGATGGATGCCATATGACATGCGACACTGTTGGCTAACACAAAGATCTCATCCCTAGTGAAGCCACCCGATGTTGTATGGCTGCAGGTGTGGTGTTGTCAACAACCCCAACTTTTTGACGACCTTATCTACTATGAGGTTCTTCTGGCTACCATTATCAATAATGGAATGCAATGGGGTCCCCTTCACCCACATCTATGAATGGAAGAGGCAATCCCCCTCTTCGAGATCTACTGGTTCTTCTGGCTGAATTATTGTGGTTGCAACAACAATAGTGGGGTTTATGTCGATGATCTATATGTTTTCAATATTTTATGGATCAGATTTCGAATCAGGGTTCGGCTCTGTGTCTTTGACCTCAACCACCAATGATTGTTTCGAGCGACATTCATCGGTGTTGTGCCAGGGGATTGTTTAGAAGTAACACCACTTCCCAGTGTCATTCATTGTCTTTCCTTTACCCTTCTTGTTCTATGTCTTGGATTGGTTGTCTAGAGGTTGTTGGTTAGGGTCATCTTTATCATTCTTTGGTTGTTGCATATTTGCAGACCCTAATTCTCATTTGTTCTGGTGCCTAAATTTCTGCTCAATTTTGACAACATTTCGATAAGAAGCTCCCAATGATGAGATGTTTAGGAAATCCATTTTGATTTGCATGTACCTATGCAGAGCCCCATGGTATTTTAGAACCAGATGTCGCTCAGAGTCTTTGATACCTAGCTTGGTGCACAAGGTATGGAAGGTCTTTGTGAACTCTGACACTATTTGGCTCTTCTCTTGCATCAATGTGGTCCATCTCATGTACTGGTTTTCATAGTTATCAACAAGATAGTATTGTTCTTTGACCACATCCACAAAAAAATCCCAAGTGGGCTCGACCCCATATATGCCAAATTCCTTTGTGGAACTTTACTCCTAGTGAATTTCCCACCAATGTTTGACATGGGGGAGAACCTTAAGGAGTGCAAAGGTGATCTTTTCCCAGTCGGAAAATTTTTGAACAGAGAAATAATCTTCTAATAGATTTAACTATTTTTCTAGGGCATCCGCATCTATCTGACCTTCAAATATGTGAATATCAAAATTAACTTGTACCTTGAAGGGAGAGTTTCCTCCAAAATGACCGCTTAATGAAGATGCACATGTTGCTATCCGAAGGCGTTGAAGGATGTGTGCAAAATTCTCCATCATTTCGTCTCTCGGTCGTGCGAGAGCTTGCTCAAGCAACATGTTAATAGAATCTTATGCTCCGTCGTTTTTTTTTTTGCTGCCATCGAGGGTTTGTTGGGCGTGTGAGAGTGATTGTCCTCAAGAGAGACAAGCTTGAGACCCAACTGGCTATACTCGAACCTCGTTAGGTACATGCACTGAAAAATGGTCAAGAGCAGCCTGCTCTGATACCACTAATCCAGATTATTTTCAGAACGAAATGAAAGCAGATAAATTACAATGAAATACTCATGAAAATTGCCAGAAATAGAGAAATACAACAATACTTGATTTATATTAATGAAAGAATTGTAAAGAGACTGTAAAAATACAAAGTGCAAGACTCGCTAGAATGTTGGCATCTTTATCTATGAGAAGAGATGTGATGGTTATGCTCATTCGCAAGAAGATGATTACAATGAGGCTCTGAAGGCCTTTTTATGATAAACATGAATGTCAAAACCCTAGACATAAAAAAACCTAACCTTAGGAGATGAAACACCAAAAGTCGTGTGGGCCCTGTTTGGGAAAGTTAGTACATTAACTTCCCAGGGTCGTAAATTTTGCATACGATCTCCATTTTAAGCACGTGATAGCCCGTTGGAAATTTATTTTCGAGAACTACTCATTATGCCGTCAAACTCTGACTCCGTCAACTGTTTGACTATGGCACGCCAAAAAAACATTGTTTAGGGCCCCAAAACTTCCCTAGAAGTACAACAAGATGTGATGACATGCAAACATATAAAATAAGCTAGTTGGATTAAGTGGGAGGCCACCAGTATCCACTTGGAAGATGTGTAGGGCTTTAGATAGCCCCGGGAGTGTAGAACCCACAATTTCAAAGAAGTACAGAAGAATGTGTTGAACTAAAAACTGATAAGAGGAGTCAGTTGGAATAGGTGGGTGGCCACCAATATCCACCTGGATCATCTGAATTCATGTTTGTTCCTCAAAGGACACACCAAGTGGGTTGGAGACTTCTCCGCGTTTGTAGGTGTGTATTAGGACGACGATAGGGTGCATTCAAAATGCATGTTGATAATTCACTTAATATGGCACTCAGGTTTATAATGATTGTTGTTTACAAGCTCAACATATACATATTTTATTCATGAAATAGATCATTAAAGGGCAACAAGTATGACAACATGAAGTGATGGGAATAATACCCAAATGCTAATAACCAATATAATGAGGAAAATATTGATTTCTTATAGTAGAATTATTATTATTATTATTATTTTAAATGTGTCATCTCTTGTTTGAGGAATATGAAAAGTGAAATGTATGGAATTGAAAAAAACACTGAAATGGAATGAGCTTATTCAAGTTAGGTGAATGTCTTCCTTTTTTTATCTATATTTTCATTTGGGTCTTATAAAACTCTTTGAAAAAAAATGGGATAAGTGATTCAAGTGCCCAGTTAAATAAAATGAAGGGTCAATAACAATCTATTTACTTCAATCAAAGGCAGAAGAGGAATACCTTTCTTCAAGGAATTCATGTCCAAGCTTGATGCATTTCTCCAAACCCAACTCATCGTCCTATTTATATCACTTAGAAACAATTAAAAACTGCGTGCAACCTCACACAAAAATCATGTTGATTTCAATGTTCAAGTGCTAGTAACTTCCAACTCCACTTGGTGTTTCGATTACCAAGTGAAATTTGTATCTAATGCTTGAAAAAGGAAAAAGTGTGTCCTTGTCTAATTAAAACTTAGAAAAACTCTTACACAGGCATGAGATTTGTTTTTGGAGTGATGGATTCATTATAAATTATGATTGTACTAATATCAAAGTAGATCCATCTTAAACCCAAATCTATTAAACATTGAGAGGGTTTGAATATATATATATATATATATATATATATATATATATATATATATATATATATATATATATATATA